>JAVTVY010019838.1:0-70197 GCA_036873755.1 Hanleya hanleyi | reverse complement strand
GATATTCTAGACATACTCCTTTTCGCCGACGATACAAGCGCAGTTTCTTCCGACTCAAATTATGATAATCTAGTCGAAACTCTGTCAAACGAGATCGCCAAACTTCATAACTGGTTTTCCTGTAATCTGCTGTCTCTCAACATACAAAAAACCAAATATATGCTTATCAAACCGACCAGATACACTAATCGTATTACATCTAAACTGGTCCTCCATGGTAATGAGCTTGAATGCGTCAATACATTCAAATTCCTCGGCATTCTTTTTAATGACAAGCTAACCTGCATGGCACTCACATATTGAAGCACTATGCTCAAAACTGTCAAGAAATATAGGTATTATAAATAACATTAAACATTGCGTGAACAGAAAGACCCTAATTCTTTTGTATTATTCGTTATTTTACCCCTACATATCCTACTGCAGTATGGTCTGGGCAAACACTTTTCGAACGCACCTTCAACCACTATTTGTCCTACAAAAAAGGCTCATCCGCATCTTAACTGCAAGTGCCAGACGTGCCCATACCAGAAACCTATTTGTAGAAATGAATATTTTACCTCTACATCTAGTAAATGACTACCTAATCCTGATATTTGCACACAAATTCTTCTACCATTCGTTTTTTCTTCCCTACCTTTCGCGCAATTACTTCACCAAATTATCTGCAGTACACAATTATCCAACAAGACAAGTTAACCTTAATCTGTACAGGCCGTTTTATCACTCACAACTCTCATTCTACTCCACCAAAATTAAAGGACCACGTATATGGAATTCATTGCCAGTCAGCCTGAAATGTTATGCCTCCAAGTCACTGTTTAAATCCCGACTGAAAGAGTTTTTGCTCAATAAATTCGGACGCTGATATGGCTATCATCAATTCTAACCGAAATTTCTTGCCTACCGGTCACCCTTCATCTTACAACCAATTATCCATGCGCATCGATCAGTCTATTTCCAATCACGTTATATGTGTATAATGTCATGCTTACCTGTGCGCAGTCTCTATATTAACATTCATCGATTTTGTTGTGTGTGTGCGATATCTCTCGATAACTGATCTATGCAGTGCCTTATTCACCTTACTAGTGTAAATATTATATTCGCTTTATTCACCGAACTAGCGTAAATATTAGAACATCGAAAACTGTGTTGCTACATTCCATACTCCTCTCGCCGTATACCATGTACATCTACTCAAGCCAATCCGGGATAAAACAAGCCCCCTGGGGTTTTACTCCCGCCTTATGTGCGGCTAATGTTATTTTTATCTTGATAACCTGTATATTCGTATATCTGCTGTATGTTTGGTGAATAAATTCAATTCAATTCAATGAACTTAGACGGTCAATAAGGTCCTGATGAGGGATTGTAGTATAGAGAGTCGAGAAATCCCATGTGGATACATGTCTATACGGTATGTGACCTTTAGCATCAAGTTCTTCCGTAAGATATTTTGAGTTTTTCAATATCCACATACATTCAACGCCAGTTTTCAAAAATAGTGGCGCAATACCTTTCCCAAAATGCTTTTACCTCCTGAAGGGCCCTCATCAACAGGGTTGAAAGAAGCTTTCACCTGAATGATCCAGAGGTACGCAACGCTGTACCAAACTATTTCAAGTTCACAGAACCTCCTTGCATTTCATATAAGTATACTAAATCTATAGCCACCAAAATATTCAATTACTCCAATGCTGTCAAGGAGTTTGACTGGAACTTATACACGTCAGGAGGCTATAGTTGTGATTGTGAATTGTCGAACTTTATCTATACACCATGCAAACATATTGTGACTGGTGACCTTGATGTGGTGAGTGATAAGGATCTGAAATTACTCCTGATGAAAGGACCTAAATATAGAGAGCCAAGAAGAATAAATCTGAAGGCGGACCAGAAGATAGTCCTGTCTGCATTAGAACAGTACGTTATTGATTGGTCTAAGCGAGAAAAAGTTGAACCTACAGTACTCGCTGATTGGCTGGACCTCACCAAGAGCAAGGTCGTTGAAACAATCCGCCATATTGACAGAAGTTCTCTTCCCCTAGCAAAACAAGTACTGAGAAACCTCAATTCGCAAGAAGTTCTAGCAAATCTCCAGAGTAAATTCGTCATAGTCCCAGCAGACAAAGCTCCGAATAATATAATATTCATATGTAAATATTACTATTACCAGGTGCTGGTTAAAGAATTGAGTGTAGACATATCTTCATCAAATACGTCTACTTACTCCCAAACTGCATTTACTCTGGAAGATTTATTTAACAATCACAAAAAGTTTCTCAGGGAAAGAGGTATTTGTCTTCCAACCAATCATAGCGACATACCAAAAATATACTGGACTCCCAAAATGCATAAATCACCATACAAAGCTAGATTCATAGCTGGTTCTAGAAGCTGCACCACCAAGCTTCTTTCAACCCTATTGACGAGGGCCCTTCAGGAGGTAAAAGCATTTTGGGAAAGGTATTGCGCCACTATTTTCAAGAACTCTGGCGTTGAATGTATGTGGATATTGAAAAACTCAAAATGTCTTACGGAAGAACTTGATGCTAAAGGTCACATACCGTACAGACATGTATCCACATGGGATTTCTCGACTCTCTATACTACAATCCCTCATGAGGACCTTATTGACCGTATAAGTTCATTAATAGTATCTGTGTTCATGAAAACTGATCGTAGATATATTAATGTCGGAAGCCATAAAGCATTCTTTAGCTCGACTACATACAAGAGATATCATTCATGGGATGTTTCTTTGTTTATAGAGTTGCTTGAATTTCTCATTAAAAATATCTATGTGAAATTTGGCAACACAATATATCAGCAGCATATAGGTATTCCAATGGGTACTAATTGTGCACCCCTGTTGGCTGACCTGTATCTGTTCTCTTATGAATATGACTATATGCAGGCGCTTTCAAAAACCGATCCATTCAAAGCCCGTTCCTTCTCATTCACCAAACGCTATATAGACGATCTTCTCGCTGTGGATAATCGCTATATAAATGACGCAGTGAAGGATATATATCCACCTTCACTGGATTTGAAGGAAACTACAGATAGCCCTACAGGCACATCTTATTTAGATCTCTATCTCTATAAAAATGAAGCGGGCATTCTCTCTCGTCGACTTTATGACAAAAGAGATGATTACAATTTCGACATCGTAAACTATCCCTTTCTGGATAGTAATATTCCAGTGGGACCTGCATATGGCGTATACATATCTCGCTTAGTAGCATTTGCTAGATCCTGTGTTAAATGTGATGATTTTAATCAACGTCACAAAACATTGTTGCAGAAACTTATAAAACAGGGCTATTCCACCAAGCGCCTCCACTCAAAGTTTCTCAAATTTGGCGATACATATCGCATGCTGATAGCAAAATACGAACGTAGCGTGCAAGATCTATGGGGCTACGTTTCGTAACATGTGTCTAATTCCGCTTAACCCGGGGCTAGGGGCCGTATGAGCCCATGTACTTCAAGATCCTCATGGTACTCATATGAACAGTCACAATCAAAGCGTGACTGAGGTACATCATTTTTAGATGACGACTCTATAACGAATATTATGGATTAAGAATACTGATCAGCGATACGGATTTGATATTTTGGAACATCATGATGTCTTGCCGGCATCATTGAAAACTGTTGACCGCTTCTCTCTTGCAGGAAACAAGCCTATGTTTATGTATACTTTTGTCTTTTGAATTTGGTGCTAATACTGTTATATGGAAATGGAATAGGTCTTTGGATTATGGACGCGGATATTCTCTAATGGACGACGGCTGAATTATGAATGACGGACTAGACGCTTGTAATGCATTTTGGGAGTCCAGTATACTTTTGTTGTATCGTTATGTTTGGTTGGAAGACAAATACCTCTTTCCTCGAGAAACGTTTTGTGATTGTTAAATAAATCTTTCAGAGTAAATGCAGTTTGAGAGTAAGTGGACGTATTTGATGACGATATGTTTACACTCAATTCTTCAACCAGCACCTGGTAATAGTAATATTTACATATGAATATTATATTATTTGGAGCTTTGTCTGCTGGGACTATGACGAATTTACTCTGGAGATTTGCTAGAACTTCTTGCGAATTGGGGCTTCTCAGTAATTGTTTGGCTTGGGGAAGGGTACTTCTATAAATGTGGCGGATTGTTTCAACGACCTTGCTCTTGGTGAGGTCCAGCCAATCAGCGAGTACTGTAGGTTCAACTTTTTCTCGCTTAGACCAATCAATAACGTAATGTTCCAAAGCAGACAGCACTATCTTCTTGTCGGCCTTCAGATTTATGTTTCTCGGCTCTCTATATTTAGGTCTCTTCATCAGGAGTAGTCTTAGGTCCTTATCACTCACCACATCAAGGTCACCAGTCACAACATGTTTGCGTGGTGTATAGATAAAGTTCGACGATTCACAATCACAACTATAGCCCCCTCCCCCCAACGTGTATAAGTCCCAGTCAAACTCCTTGACAGCATTAGAGTAATTGAATATTTTGGTGGGTATAGATTTAGTATATTTTTGTTAAATGCGAGGAAGTTCTGTGAACTTAAAATAGTTTGGTACACAGTGTTGCGTATTAATAATGTCCAGTCCTTTATCTAAGTAGTTGAGTTTCAAGAAAAGCCGATCTTGGGATATTTCGATTATGTTCACTGGACGATACAACCGAAAATACGCTATATCTTGACATACTTTAGTGATTTTGGGTGGTATTATATTTCCTGAAGACGCAGATTGTTGTATATCTCTGGCTATATGATTTAAAGCTCTCAGAGGTAACGCATACAGAACTGTACGTAAGCTATGTGTACTATTGGGTGTGTTAGTTAAACCCACTAAGTAATTTAAAGTGATATGATCGTGAATCATCGCACTGAAGTCGTTAAGGCCTTGGATTTCAACTTGTATGAAGATGTTCATAACGATGAAGGAATTACTATTATGTACGTACGGTTTTGTAAATACTTGGGCTTGTACTTGCGCTTGTGAGCAGAATACAGCCAACTGTATGTGTTGAATCTTCATGTGCAAAAATGTGTAGCTTTTGGCGTGGTCAATATATGTATTTCTCTGTCTAGACTATTCATATTCCGGATTTCAACGGAGGGTTTTTTCAGATACTCACTTAAGTTACAATGGTTGAACAGTGGTTTTCCTGGTCCTTCCTCTTTTCTCATAAATTTCTCATTAACAATGTAGATGTGAAACTCGGTAATAACATATCCCAATGGGTACAACTTGTACACCACTTCTGGCAGACTTATATCTCTTCTTGTACGAACAATGCTATATGCACAAATTGTCAAAGGATAACCGTTCAAAAACCCATTCATTCTCGTCCATCAAACGCTATAATTAAAGACGATTTCCTAGCACTGGATAATTCCTATACTAGCGACGCTGTGAAGGATATTTTTTACCCTCTTCAATGGATTTGAAGAAAATTACTGATAGCCCAGATGGAACATCATAGGAGTAGGGCTTTGTACATGCTACTCGACACATATATGTAGGTTTATTGTTTCGGTGGGAAATTTAAACCTCGGACGTCGGACATTACAGGTTAGTTTTTCTATGTTTCTTGCATTTACCAGGTTACCTTATCTTAAGGCGTTTACTCCATCAGACGTCCACGATGCTTATTCATTAACATCAGATGAGTGGTTTGAGCTGATCTGTCATGACAGCTCCCAAGCTAGCGTATCTAATTCCGCTTAAGTCGGTGCTAGAGGCCGTGTGGATACTTCATTGTCTCCACATGAAAATCTGCAAAAAAAGCGCGGCTGAGATACTAAAGTCACGTCTAAGAATCTACCATATTCTCAGGTCTGAATGTTAGGTGTTGACGAATACTTTCCTGTAGAGTCATATGGTTGCTTTTTATTCGCCAGACGTCGTCAATTTTTCCAACCTCTTGCATATCGCTCCAATTTCTCTCGTGTCGACTCTACGACAAGAGACAGGATTACAATTTTGACTTAGTTCACTATTTCTGGATAGCAGTATTCCAGAAGTACCCGCATACGGCGCATACATATCTCGCCTGGTAACATTTGCTAGATCATATGCAGACTGTAAATATTATTACAGAAATTTGTTAAACAGGACCATACAACCAAACGCCCATATTCAAAGTTTCTCAAATTCTCTTATAAATATCTTACACTGAAGGGGAAAACATGAGCACTTCGTGTGTGATCTCTGGCACTACCTATCCTACTTTGTCTAATTCCGTTTAATCCGGGGATATACGTTTGAATATCATGTGTTTTACATCTCCATGGTGTTCAGGTGAACAATCACAATCAAAGCGTTACTAAGGTGCACACTCTTCGAAACGACGTAGTATTTTTGAATGAAGAATAATGGACAGTGATTAGGATTGTATGTAAAGAATATCATGTCGTGCTGGCATCAGTGAAAACTGCTGACCGCTTGTCGCTTGTAGAAAACCAACTTGTGTTTTCATCCTTTTCTCATACACATTTGCTGGTAACTGTCATACGAAATAGGTCTCTAGATTACGGATGCGAAAATTATTTTATGGACGACGGCTGAATATTGAATGTCGGATCTGACACTAGAGATTTCGCTTTTGAATAGACCGTGCCTTTCGGATATCAATACAGTTGGAGCGATATGCAAGAGGTGGGAAAATTGCCGACGTTTGGCGACTGAAAAGCAGCCATATGACTCTACAGGAACGAATTCGTCGAAACCCAACATTCAGACACGAGAATATCGAGGACTCCTTGGTATCTCAGCCGCCCTTTTATTGCAGCTGTTCATGTGGAGACTATGAACTATCCACACGGCCCCTAGAACCGGCTTAAGCGGAATTAGATACGCTAGCTCGGGAGCTGTGATGAGAGTTCAGCTGTTTAAGCTCAAATCCGGCTCAAGTCCGACGTAGTCAGAAGAATTTCGTACGTAAATCGAGGTCATAATTACTTCATGATATTATCAGATTTCTTTCAATAAACCGATATAGGCCTCATTCACTCGTCCTGTAGTTCGCACTCATACCATCACTTCGATATGGAACAGCATTTCCCACCATGTTATATTAATAAGGAACGACCTGAGTCGGCTCTTCCATTTACTGAACAAGATCACCCCCAATTAAACGCAATTATAACATGGCGCCCCCAGGAAAGATTTGTATCCTTCGAAAGAGGCACTGGAGACCACGTAACACTGTTGTCTGGTCGAAGAGTACTCGTGCCCATTAAATTATACACGCAATGTTTGTCCACAGTGTTGTTGCGAGCCTGGAGCCTAGAAAGTTTTTCTATGTTCCATGCTGCGAGCCACCCGAAAGCTTAGTTCGTGACCATTCCTATATCGGAGGGAAATCTGTTTAACCTCTTCTTTTGTCACTAGATTGAATAACTAAATTATTGGATGAAATTATTTCCCTCTGGTTTCGTAAACAGACACCCACCATTTAGCCTCCTGTTGCGCTCTGGTAATATGCATTGCAATTTGCATTTCCAGGTCATGGTGCACCCAGATATATCGTTAAATATTACTAGACTCCCAGACTCCCTCTCTGCCTGTTTAGTTTAAAAGTGCAATTGTTTATTACACATATTCTCAGTGGATGATTAAACTTTGCTTCTGGTGAAATTATTTAGTAGAAATTTCCTCATGTCTGATCTTAACCTCATAAATTTAAGATACTCGGGAAAGCATCCAGTAGCATACTGGATTAACACTGAGCTGGACTTCCAGCTATTAACATCTATTAACGCTTCAATCTGTGTTGGCCTGTAATCAGTTATGCGAACAATATTTCTGTAAACTCTCGCACCATTCAACATAAATTTGTTCATACAAATGTCTGGCTAAAGAAGGAAAAGGCTAAATTTCCCGACGTTTCCGAGTTATTGTGGGTGATAGATGGACATTTACTTGGAGTTTGAACTGTCTAGACTTTATATGACCACTTTTTTACTTTTGCGCAAACAACCACCAAGTCATAAGCTAATATTAGAATAAACCCATGTTCGATTTGCCCGAATCCAGCATGCCTCTTTTGATCCGGTAGTTGCATTCAAATTGCGTATTAACTAAGACAGTATCGGGATGTTCTAATTGAGACATACACCCACCGATATTAGTATCAACGGCATTCGGCCGATGACCCGTCACTCAACAGGCATTTCCGATTCCACAGTCGCGAAACGAATACAAGAATCGTTAACCTCTCCATGATGAAAATGGCACAGCCTTTGAATATTTCAATCGATCCGTCTATTTCGATGCCAGCAAGAATTTAACCCTGATATTAATGCCGCGAAATCACAATAACTCCCTATGTATTCCCTATGTTTTGGGCATAAGCATATTTCTCAAATCTATATTTCTCACCGGTAAACTAAATATACTGATGGACATTTCCACTTGGCTGTAGTTTGCAAGTAACCAGATACCTATGAAAATTCCCAGTAATGTTGTGTATACCAATAGGTGAGACTTGGAAAACAAAGTCGATGTCATTCGAAATGTTTGAACCAACATCGATATACAATCTTATCAAATCTGAAAAATGGTCCTCATTTTTCCATTATCTGGATGGTCTATTCATTTAGTTGTCTCAAGAACCAGGAAAACAACTCAAGATGAACACACACACATTCACATACAATAAGAATTATAATTCCTTTACTGTACGTGTGTCTTCCTCCCGGCAGTCAATATTTGACTGGAGTTATCCATACAACCACAGTGATCATGGTAATATATTCAAGGCAATCTATTACATTTCCTGCGTGGTCCCTCGGTGGCCGAGTGGTCTAAGGCGCTTCGCTGGTGACCGCTAGCCTCACACCGCTGAACCGGCACGGGTTCGAGCCCAGCTGGTCCATGTGTGAAAGTTTGTCAGTTACTTGCCGAAGGGCGGTGGTTCTCTCCGGGTACTCCGGCTTCCTCCACCAACCAAACTAACTGTCACCATATGAGTGAAACAAACTTGAGTGTGACATTAAGCCAAATTCCCTCCCTCCCTCCATTTCCTGCGTTGCGATACGTTCAAGATGACTGATGACCGTACCATTGTAGCTGATCAGCGTTTCAGTTATATGAAATTACCACTCGCACGAGAGACTTGTATAGACAGATACAATCGTTTCACATCATCTCTAACCATGCACATTAAATGTTAACGAATTCTGCTTCTGGTGAAGATGTTTAAAACATACGTGAATCCGAGCGAAATGTGTCAGTTGAACAATTAAGACATTCCTCTGTCCCATTGTTCCATATCTGTCCTTATAGCTTCCATTATGTGGACATTTATCGAATTCACACTTTGAGACTGATCGTGATTCCAGAGAAGGGTAAAACGCCACAATGTTATCTTTGATCAGATAATCTTTATTGCTGGATCGTTCAACGAATGCCGACGAGGAATTATCGGGTATTGTTCATTTCTGGTTCCACTGGTTTCATTTACAAAAATAATCTCTTGTTTGCTTTTTTTTTCATTTAAGTCCAGATTCGTCGGATTAAACGTTGAAGAACTGGTATATTTCTACTGATGTGCCAGTGAAATGTGGTATCTACTTAGATCTCTTTGAACAAACCGATATATGCCTCAATAAATCGTCTTGTTTTTCATTATAACTAATCACGTTGTCCACATAGAAGAGCAATGTAAATTAAGTCTTATCAGTAGAAACAGCACGAATCGTCCGTGACACGCCTTCAATGGTGGACAATTCACTATATAAAATCATATCAAACAATCAATTAGAGTAATTGTAACTTAACATGGTCGAAAGAAGTTTGTATTATTGAGCTTATTTTCTATTTTAATTATTCGGAAGAGAGACAGTGACACCAAATTGGGCTCGCGACAATGTCGGAGAGAAGCACGGCGTCTGATGTAATGGGAATGAGTACCCTTCAGGCGACACCACCTGCGGTGGAGAGAAATACATTGCGCAAGTGTGGCTCGGGGCACTCCCAAGAGAATATAACCTGATATCACTACCTAATTCTTCCCAGTAAGAAGAAATTTTACACATATATAAATCACGTATGATCACCTCCTGATTATGAAAAGTTGGTTGGTAGTTTATACGATCAATGTCCAGTGTATTGTCCAATATAAGCGTATTAGAGGACAATTCATCCTGTTCCGATTTATAACATTTATGGGAAATTGTAATTCTGTAAGGAAGACCTGGCAGGAAACATCAATTTACAAGTTCATAGCGCACTGTGTGATACGTTAGAAAACTCCGTCACATCTAATAAGAATTTCGCCTACAACGTATCTTAGTCTGGAAACCCCTGTTTGCAAAATTGAATGTCGTAAAGAGAAAGTAAATGTAGTATACAATCTATGAATGACGGATACCTTCAGCCAGTATAGTTACCTATGCAGAAGGAATTATCCTATATTTTCTCTTTTCTTTTCAGCTGAAAATAATGAAATCTATGGGCCAAAAATCTTTTGACGATTGTTTTGTCGATATACTCTGATACTTAATGTTTTCATCCGCCTTTATCTCGAGTCAAGATGGGATCTCCATAACAACAGACATGTGACCTTTCCTGAATAATTTCATATCTCGGCCAACATTTTTTTTTGTAGTCCCAGTGAATTAAAAATGAACAAATTCAAACAATGAACGAATTATACAGTCAGGCTTGAGACCACAATGTTCAGTTGATAAAATTGAGAAATATGATGGTGTAATATTTGTTCCATAATAGAAAAATCCATGTGAGGCTTCCAAAATCTCTGTGATGAAGGCCTATAGATTGACCTGACAAATGACATGTCACACGTGGCTGTTTTCATGGAGATCCGACTTTCGCCAGGTAACAAATACGACAATGTAATCTAAACGGGTACATCTACAAAATAAGACCACGAAACAAACGTATAACCGAGGTGGGGCAGCCAAAATGCACAAAATGATTATTTGGTCCGCGAACAAATAACTTTTGGAGGACCTCCTTTCTGATCAGACATTTGCCTTCTAGCTTTTTTTCCTATCATTGGAATCGTATAAAATACGGGAGTGTGATCCAGATATCAACTTGAGGGACATTTACTACAACAATAAGCCGTCATCGTTTATTGTTGAGTTGTTCGGGTGACGAACCCAACGTGGCTGCGTACACGTGTCGTGCATTTTTAAACATCTTGCCTGCAGCAGTATTCTTTAAAATTCAGCAACATGAGCGTCATTTGTATTAAGCAATAAACTATCTTCATTTTATTGTTCAGCTGACACACTCGAGGCGGCCACGGACAGAAATCGTGTATGTTTTAAACATTATTGCAAGAAGTGAAATTCTTTGGAATTTTTGAAATTGTGAAACGATTCCATACATCTTTCACGCAAATCTTTATCGACCATTGCATTTCTGTCCGATGGTTTTCTAAAGGTTCCATGATTGAGAAAAAAAACCAAACACGTATTTGAATCGAAATACAAGAGTCGGGATATCCGGAATGGTGAAGTTTTGTGTGGATTGAACACACGTATCAGATTCGACGTCCAAAATCCAGCCGCCGTCCATAAAGAATTTCCATGCCCCAAGAGTATTGTTCGATAGCTGAGTAGTAGGGAAAGGGGATTTAACCGCTCATTGACCTCAGAAATTTGCATAATTTGAGGAGGAAACGAGGAGGTGACAGCCAATCAGAAGCGAGTAAAATTTGACCTCAGAAATTTGCATATGACGTCACTGGCTCGGCGTTCTGTGGATGTGTGTGTACAAAATGGCGGCGTGTGTGGTCAAAATGGCGGCATGTGGTGGTCAAAATGGCGGCATGTGGTGGTCAAAATGGCGGCATGTGGTGGTCAAAATGGCGGCATGTGGTGGTCAAAATGGCGGCATGTGGTGGTCAAGATGGCGGCGCAAGGGAGCAAACGAGGCGGTGGGGAGGTCACGGGGAGAAAAACCCTCACATTACCCTCAAAAAAACCTCTAAGCCATATAATAATAATAAACATAATCTATAGGTGTTGTACCATGTTAATAGGATCAGTCTAGCATCTGTACCACCCTAGGGTCGAGCGTTTATTGTCCCGTGTATCTCCGCAGAAAATCAACAAACAAAATGGCGGCTCCAGGATGGTGTGGGGACGCCCTTTCCACATAACGGCGTCGATCCTAACCATAGCGCCATCTGCACACACTGACGCAAGGGAGACAACTCGTGTGGCCCAAGGGTATGGAAATAGCCGTTTTGGAGCTAGGGGAGTTACTACTGGTCCAGTGGGGTCGAGTGAGGTATCAATGTGAAGCCTATGTGAGGGGGCATCTGATGGGCTGGGTGTGGGGTTGAACTAGCGTCATTCTGCGCATGCGCGGTGGCCCAAGGGTATGGAAATAGCCGTTTTGGAGCTAGCTAAGCCACTCATGGTCCGATGGGGTCGAGTGAGGTACCAAAGTGAAGCTTAGGTGAAGGGGCATCTAATGGGCTGGGTGTGGGGTTGAACTATCGGAATTCTGCGCATGCGCGGTGGCCCAAGGGTATGGAAATAACCGTGTTGGGATGTAGGGGAGCCCCTCATGGTCCGATGGGGTCGAGTGAGGTATCAAAGTGAAGCTTATGTGAAGGGGCATCTGACTGGACTAGGGGCTCGGGCGTTGTCACCATTCTGCGCATGCGCATAGACGTTTTGGGATGTAGGGGAGCCCCTAATGGTGCAATGGGGTCGAGTGAGGTATCAAAGTGAAGCCTAGGTGAAGGGGCATCTGATGGGCTGTGTGTGGGGTTGAACTATCGGCCTTCTGCGCATGCGCGGTGGCCCAAGGGTATGGAAATAGCCGTGTTGGGATGTAGGGGAGCCCCTCATGGTCCAATGGAGTTGTATGAGGTATCCATGTGAAGCCTAGGTGAAGGGGCATCTAATGGGCTGGGTGTGGGGTTGAACTATCGGCATTCAGCGCATGCGCGGTGGACAAAGGGTATGAAAATAGACGTTTCGGGAGCTAGGGGAGCCCCTAATGGTCCGATGGGGTCGAGTGAGGTATCAAAGTGAAGCTTATGTGAAGGGGCATCTAATGGGCTGGGTGTGGGGTTGAAATAGCGTCATTCTGCGCATGCGCGGTGGCCCAAGGGTATGGAAATAGCCGTGTTGGCATGTAGCGAAGCCACTAGTGGTCCGATGGGGTCGAGTGAGGTACCAAAGTGAAGCCTAGGTGAAGGGGCATCTAATGGGCTGGGTGTGGGGTTGAACTATAGGCCTTCTGCGCATGCGCGGTGGCCCAAGGGTATGGAAATCGCCGTGTTGGGATGTAGGGGAGCCCCTCATGGTCCGATGGGGTCGAGTGAGGTATCAAAGTGAAGCTTATGTGAAGGGGCATCTGACTGGACTAGGGGCTCGGGCGTTGTCACCATTCTGCGCATGCGCGGTGGCCCAAGGGTATGAAAATAGCCGTGTTGGGAGCTAGGGGAGCCCCTAATGGTCCGATGGAGTTGAGTGAGGTATCAAAGTGAAGCATTCGTGAAGGGGCATCTGATGGGCTGGGTGTGGGGTTGAACTATCGGCCTTCTGCGCATGCGCGGTGGCCCAAGGGTATGGAAATAGCCGTGTTGGGATGTAGGGGAGCCCCTCATGGTCCGATGGGGTCGAGTGAGGTATCAAAGTGAAGCTTATGTGAAGGGGCATCTGACTGGACTAGGGGCTCGGGCGTTGTCACCATTCTGCGCATGCGCATAGACGTTTTGGGATGTAGGGGAGCCCCTAATGGTGCAATGGGGTCGAGTGAGGTATCAAAGTGAAGCCTAGGTGAAGGGGCATCTGATGGGTTGCGCATGCGCAGATGCAATGCGGAGCTCTCGTCCAATCAGAAGCGAGTATTTCAAATCCGCCACGGAGCTCTCGTCCAATCAGAAGCGAATATTTTGACCCGGTGCATTATGGGACATATCCAAGATGGCGGCACGTATGTTCAAGATGGCGGCACATCCGGTGTCGAAAACCGGCCATTTTTGTCGGGATGTGGTCACCTAGTGTCGAAAACTGGACCCTGTATGGGTCCCGCTAGACGTGTTGGAGCTAGGGGAGCCACGAATGGTCCAATGGGGTCGAGTGAGGTATCAAAGTGAAACATTCGTGAAGGGGCATCTGATGGGCTGGGTGTGGGGTTGAACTATCGGCATTCTGCGCATGCGCAGTCTGGCCGTAGTATAGAAATAGACGTGTTGGGGTGTAGGTGGGCCCCTAGTGGGTCGATGGGATCGAGTGAGGTATCCATGTGAAGCCTAGGTAAGGGAGTTACACTAGGGTGTCGTTTCCATTCTGCTGCGCAGGTCACGTGGGGGTTGTGACGTCACTTCCGGCTTTTCACTAAAAAACTACCTCCAAACATAGAAGAGTTCCAATTTTTCCCCTTAGACGTCCGTATGTTCAACCTCCGGGACCTTTTGCCGCCCCGGCCCCCCAGCGCGAGCGGCGCGCGCGCGCGCGGGTTCTCCGGCCGCAGCGCGCGCGAGTTCTCCGGAAGTGCGCGTCATCACCGGAAGTGCGCGCGCGCGCGCGGGTCAAAAGGTCAAAGGTCACATCCAGGTCAAAAGGTCTCCCTTTCGGCAAGGTTCGGAGAATACATAGAACTTATAGTAATAAACTTGATCTATACGTGTTGGACGAGTCTCTTCACTCACCGTATACACGCACCTCAATGAAATGCCCGCTCCAACCCTAGACCAAAACACGTACTTGGTCTGTGGGCTGATTTCATTGGCTCTCTATTTTTACTATAGTGCTCTTGCATTCTAACCTTGATGGGTTACATTTTGGCCCCATCCTACACCACTGATTTCAGTTTGACTGAATCCCCACATTGGGCATTGATGCATTATGAAGAAAACACACAACACAGGGTTTTTTGGTGAGATCTCATTTTGTTTTTTATTCAGTAACAACAACAACGTGAGAACAACCACGTGGAAACTGAAGCCCAGAACAAGGGGCTTGTACATTGAAAGAACTGAAGCCCAGAACAGGGGGCTTGTACATTGAAAGAACTGAAGCCCAGAACAGGGGGCTTGTAAACTTAAGCCCAGAACAGCGGGCGTGTGTACATTGAAAGAATTCAAGCCCAGAACGGGGCTTGTACATTGAAATGATGGGCGGCCCAGTCATATACGAGTACATCGCGGTCCTCGGCCTTGGGGTACTCGTCAAACATCTGTACGATGGTAGATAAGGGTCTTCCCCGGCATCGATGGTACAGGTAAAACAAGCAATATTGTCCGCACACGCCACTGGTCAGGCTTTGCAACGTTTGACTGTTCCAACACCACGTCTCTGTGCCTTGATCCATGAAGTCTGTTAAATCGGGATGGAGGGGTGGCAGGCCGTACGGGTCAAAGTATTCGCCCTGCTGTTCTGTCAAGTACACGGCCACCCAATGTTCACCGGGCCGATCCATCGGGTCCGTGTTGAGAACGTAAGCAGCAGGATACATACGGTCTAATGGGAACACATCTCGGGCGAACACCCCTTGAAAGACCATACGTGTCTCTGGGTCATTCTCCAGCACGGTGGTTATCTGGTCTGTATCCATGTTAGGTGGAGATGACAGTGGTCGCCAGGGCTCGTGCAAAGTGGATTTCCACCCGTAAATTGCCTTGCTTGGCCAGGGCCAGCTGATGGTCGTTCTCTAAGGTGGGGGTCAGATCGAAACAGAACAACGTGTATCCGTTCGCGTAGTGCTCCCGACTGATGAAATTCCCTTCGTCCTGGTTGATTTGACCGGTGGCTGTAAACAGGCTCTGATAGGCTCGAATGAAATTCCTCCGCCCAAAGTTCGGTGTTAAGGCCGTGGCTGGCACCTGTTGTCCATCCACATGCAGGGCCACAAAATTGATGCCGAAATGTTGAAAGTCAAACGGATTCTCTGGGTAGGCTCCGCTGAAACTGGTATTTTCCACACAGGCCAGGATCAATCGCTTGGGTAGTTCCCCCAGGAACAGGTTTTCTTTGTTGGCGCCCATATTTCCAGCAGGCACAGAGAACACTTTGGTTTGTACACGTCGGATAGGGTACTGGGCTGGTTTTGTTTCCAAGGCTTTCATGTGTCCCAATTGAACGGCTGGATTCGGTTTCACTTTTCGGACATACAGCACTGCCTCTTGGATGACAATCTTATAGTCCGCTGCATGCCCCTCTACGTTAGTGACCATCAAGGCGAAGGTCGGAGGCGCCTGTATCAGTCGGATTTTTATGGGGATCTTGTTCAAGAGGTACCGGTCTTGCATGAACATGTCTATGTGCAGTCGACCCATCATATCCACCGAGGCACTGTTCGCAGTGAAAGCCTGCCGTTTGTTATATCTCACATTGTCCACCGTGTCCATGTGCTCGGGTGTGTCCTGGTAGAATAAACCGGCTGTCAGCTGAGATTTGTTAGCCTCTCGGCCATACGACAACAGTGTCTCGATGTAGGCTCGATAGGGGTACGTGTTGGTGGAGTCACTGATGAGTTTGTCGCTGAGAAAAATATCCACCTGTTGAAACATCGAGTGCAGCCAGAGATTCGTCGGGCCCACCGTTGCTTGGTCAACGATTCTGGTGCCAGCTCCATTGACCACCTTGGCTTTCACATACAAGTAGGTATGGGCTAAATCCACATAGGCCGTATCCGCATTACTGATGGTGAACTCGATGGGCCCGGTTTCGTTGATGCTGGAGAGCGGGAGATGCTCCACCCATAATCCTTGTTCGACACTGGTCTGTGTGGGCGGCACGGTCCACAAATCAAATTCACTGTTGGTGGAGGGGCAGGACTCGGCGTGGATCAAGGACATGTTTTAAGAAAAGATATCCTTTGTCTTCTTCGATGTGCGTCGTCGCTGGGTCGGTCGTCGACTGGTGCGTGGTCTCGGTGGGGCAGCTCTTTTATTCCCTACGGTGCGTTGTGCTTTGGCCACCAAGACGCCTCCCGCTTCTTTGGCCCGCCGTTTCAAGGCTTCTTTGGGTGCCGTACCCCCCAAGACATCACCGGCCACTTGCAGTCCACTGCGTACCGCTTGTTTACCCATTGCTTTCACCCCACGCGTCACCAAGGGCAGGAACGTTTTGACGATGCTGCCGAGTATGCTCCCTAGCCCATGTCCTCGTTGCATGCGTGCACCGCTAAAGACCGGAAAGCCACCCCCGGCCTGTTGGGCATAATAGTCCATATAGCTGCGTGCATCGCACTCGTAAGGTACTTTCATTATGCAAAGTGGGGAGCACGTGCTTGTCGAAAATGAAGTGTCAGCACCACTTTCCCGCGTTCGAATGCCACCGGTCGTCCCGTGTCATGTCTTATATCCACCGTGATCGTGTTGATTTCGGTTTGTCGTACGGCCAAGTAGAGCATGTGGGTGAAACTGTGGGTGACTTGATCTCCATACGTCTTTTTAATGGGGACTACCCGTAACAGAGGTGTGTTGATATCGCCCACGATGTGGTTGTCCACCACGTTCGAGTAGACGTAGAGTCCGTACATACCCGACTTCATATCCATCGGGATCTCGCCATGGTGTTCGGTGGGACCAGCGAACGTCTTTAGATCGAAACCCAGCATTTGCTGTAGGATAGGACTCAGTACGACACTCGCCTTGCCGGTGACGATAAGCTGTGCCTTGTCGTTGTGTGCGTTGTAATCGAAGTCCACGTGATTCTTGAAGGGAAAGGATTTGATGGGTTTTGAAGTATTCGTGACCTCCCGTAGAGCCTTATAATGCAACAGTCTTGTCAGCCCACCCATGAACTCCTTGGGGGTATCGTATTGGCCTTCGGGGAGGGTGAGTCGGGTGTTTTTGCCTTCGTAGGTCACCTCGTACCACACTTCATTGGCTCGCACGTTGTACCACGAGTAAGGGTATTGGATATCCACGAGGCCACATTCCCAGCGCCCAGGTAAATGTAACGGTTGCGGTAACTGGGTGACGTACTTGCCCACGGTGTTGTCAGGAAACACATCCAGCGAATTGTTACTTGGTAGGGTGAGGTAAAACATGGCGACTGAGCTGTCCTGCTGCTGCTGTTGGTTTTAATAGGTGTTCCAGGCCTTGGGCGGTTGTGTCCGGCGTCGTGTTCGTCGCGTTGACTTGCTACGTGTCACGGCTCTGGAGATGTGGGGTGTCCTGATCGAGGGTGGTTTTTTAAAGGTTTGAAAAGAAGGTGCCCGTTGTGGTGGTGGTGGAGTTTTGGGGGGTGACTCCGGTTCCCAGTCGGATTCCCAAGAAGGTTGTGGTGAGAGTCGTGGTGCACGAGTCGGTGAGTCACGCTGCATAAAGGCCCAGCGGTGGGGGTTCCCCACCAATTCCTGTGGTACATGCATGTCTTTCAAGCCTTGAGCGAAGACCTCCCATCCTCGAGGATCGGTGTGCGACCTGCGTTGACGCATCAGATCATTCACTAAATCCGTCATGTGGGTCCCCGGGACCACCTGATTCTGTACCAGGAGTTCGCCTTTATCATTCCAAGTCATGTTACGATTCTGTTTCATCCGTTGTAATACCAGGCCAGCTTGTTTCTTGAACGAGGCAGGTACACTCTTCAGGACTTCGTCTTCCACCCACTGTGGGGCTGTGGGTGGTACCCCTGGTAATGTCGGCTGTTGGAGCGGTGCTGAGGTCGGCGGTGTGTCACGTGGTGGTGGCGGTGGTGGTGGGGTAGAGAGGGTTTTGTATTGGTCCATGTACGTCATGTACCGTTGAAGCGTCTCATTGTACCGTTGTACTTTCTCACTGTCGCTTAACCCCGGTCTCTGTAAGATCTGTTGCATCTCTCCATCGAGGGTGTTTATGGTCTTCACCGTAGGTGGGACAGGGTAGGGCGATTGGAGGTTTTGAAGGAATCGTGGTTCGACGAGGACCATTTTTTTCGTGTGGTTCATTGTCGGCCGAAGAGTCCACCCAATACTGGACCCAACACGGAAGCGGCCAACGGTGCTAAGATGGCCCCGAGGAAGCCGCCTTTCTGTAACACCTTTTTCTTTTGTGTTTGAGGGACCCGCTTCTGGACTAGGGTTCGGAGACCTGTCTTATGCTTGGCCAACTTGGTCTTCTGAGCCGGAGTGAGTGGTACGTTGCCTTTTAACAGGTTGTACCCGATCTCGCACAGACAGCGTACAAGGTCAGGGTCCGCACCGCGTACAATGGTTCGGACCAACTCGGGTGGGGCCGTCTTCAATACACGGAGCGTGGGAGCGTGCTTCCGTACTCGCGCAGACATCATGTACAACTAATGCCAGAACCCACAACTCTGCTCTTTTTATCTATCTCAGAGACAAAGTCAACCCTGCTGTGGTATTCATTCTTTTTATTATCTCCATCATAAAACACACACACACCCCAGCTGGGGGAGCCACTGTGGGTGTGTTTACATTATTTTTGCAAGTACACGTGGTGGGTCTCTCCGGGAAAGATGCCGGTCCGTAGTCGAAGGTGGTCGGGGGTGGCCTTGCTTGAGGTCGAAGAGCATATACCCGTGCTGAGGAGTTGTCGCATCTTTAAAGGCTTCCAACGCAAACGGTGTGCGGCCGGGATATATCTGTCTCGCCAGGTGCAGCAGTTGAGTGGTATCTCTCGGGTTTTTGAAGACCACCAGGTAGTGGGCATTTAAGCTGATGTTCCGATGTTCTTTGTTTTTACTGAACAGATTCTGCACAATGTAGATGATGCTGAGCCGTCGATGGTGGCTGCCTTTGGTAAAGAGTTGGGTGACCCGCGCATCCGTCTCCGCCATGAGATCATGCAGAACCACCAAGGTGTCGGGTTCCAAATCGGCCAGGTTGGGTAGGCCTTCCACGAACGTGATGTGGGGCATTGCTGCATACGCTGCCTGCCATTCTCCGTAACACCACACGACTCGGGCAATGGGTGGGGTGATCATGCTGTCGGCGTGTTGAAGGAGCTTCCTGACGAAGTGCGTTTTGCCGGAACCCGTCGGTCCTGCGATGAGACACGTGAAGGGATGCTGCCAACGGGGATCCATGGTTCGAGGTGTATCCGTTGTCGTGGTAACCCGCTCTTGTAAATTTGGTACGAGTGAACTGGAGTGGTGGTGGGTACAACGTCGGTCGTCGTTGTCTGTACACTGTCAGGGATGATGATGGGGGTGGGTACAACGTCGGTGGGCGTTGTCTGTTCACTGTGAGGGATGAAATCCGGTGGGTCTTGAGACGTAGTGGGTGTTCTTGGTGTAGGTGTAGAGCTTGATGTGGAGCTCGACGTGGCTTGTACACGGGGTGTGGTGGTGGTGACTGGGCTCGATACGGGGTCGACTGGTGCTCTCTGTAGACCGGTTTCACTGGTGGCTGGTGTTCTCAGTTGGTTAAGTAACGTGCTGGCATAGGCTACGTCGTAAAACACACCTCCGTACAACACACACAGCAGGGTTAGCAATAGCACCCCAAAGCCCACTTGTGCTTTGCGCGTTTTGGGAGACGCTGTCTTCAGAGGCAGCTGCTGTTTGTCCATAGCACTGTGGTCGGACGTGGAATGAAGGGTGACGGCAGTGGTGTCTCGCTTTATAGTCGTTTCACCTGGTTGGCAGCGACCCAGGAATTGAAGGAACTGGGCCAACCTTGCCATTTCACGAAATGAAACAGTTTGCCACGTCGACGTTCCGTTTTCAAAATCTGCTCCACCGTGTAGTAGTCTTGCTGTGTTTTTACGACAGGCTGTAATTCCGTCTCGTAAAACGTCCCTAGCAACGGTTCCCCTTGGAGATCTTCCAGTTCATAGACTCGCCGCTGTCGGGGTAGGCGCCGTTTAATCAGGAAGTGCTCATCGCTCCAGTTGGGCAAGTAACTTTTCTCGAACTTGCCCTTGACTTTACTGATCCGTACAGGGTCCCCGACCTTGTACACCGCCTTCGTCGTTCGCTGCGATGGCCTGGGGTACAAGACACGGCGGACTTGGGCTTCATTGCGTTGGGTCACGGTAATGGGGGCTCTCTCTATACTCCGGTGATAGGCTCGATTGTAAACCCTCACCAGTTTCGGGAGAACATCGATGTACCGCCTTGTATTCTTATAGGTGAAATATTTATACATGCGGCCTTTGAATGTCCTGTTGAACCTTTCCACCACGGAAGCCTTGGTCTCGTTGTACGTATGGAAGAAAAACACCTGTTTCTTGAGAAAGGCTTGGAACGGTCTGTTGAGGAATTCCGTGCCTTCGTCGGTTTGCAAATACAAAGGTTTGCGCCCGGTCTTGAAGATGTCTTTGAACGCCGCTATGAGATTCGCCCCCGTTTTCGTCCGGATGGGTACCACCCACGCATACTTCGATAGGATATCGATGCACGTCAAGATATACCGATTCCCATCGTTGTGTTTGGCAAAGGCGCTCATATCGACCAAATCCGCTTGCCACTGGGCATCTATTCCTCCCACGATGACCCGGTTCCGTAGAAAATGGCGACGGACAGATCGATGTAAGGTATACGTGTCTTGTCTTCTTAACCAATCTCGGACTTGGGCACGTTGTATCCCCTGGGGTTTGGCCGCTCGATAGAGAGCCGACAATGCACTATAGGCCGCCGGACTGTCGGGACTGTAGTATAAGTTATCCAACACCTTCTCCCAGCGCTTCATGGTGACAAAATGATGATGCACCCTGGCTCTATCGTTTATTTATAACGGGTATATCTTGGGCCGGAGTTTCTTTCTGATTTTCTTCGTGGGCTTCCACAGTGTCCATGGTAAATGACCAGTCCAACTCGTCTGATGACCGCTTGATAAGCACTTGATCCACATCTACCACGGCATCTTCCAATGCAGACCATAGATCAGGGTGAAGGGTAAAATGCACTGTACCCCCATCTAGCCGAACCAATTGAGCAAAGAAAGGGCCGCGTCGGATGTACACATCGTGACACAAGTGGATGAGATCGCCGTCCAGTTCACCAGACAACACCCGTTTGAATTTGGTCCAGCCCTCTCGGGACAGACGAATGTGAGCCGGGCACGGTTGTGTAGGGTCCGCATCACAGATGTCTCCCACCACCTCCTCCATGATATCGACCTTATCCGCATACACGTGCAGGAAAACCTCGGGGGTCAAGCTGAGATACGCCAGTATTATATGCTCCGCCATGGTCAGTACGTGAATGGTACCAGAGTTGACTGTCTCCCGTATTTATAGGGACAACCCCGTGAGATCAAAGGATCAGGTTGTCATGTCACTGGGCTGACTGAGTCTAGCCGGGTAATCAATGGCATCGTCGTCGGGTTCATGGCTAGACAGTTGTTCATGGGGTTCTGCCGCCGCTTCTCTCAGGGCACGAGCCCACTCCAACTGGTGTGATGATCGCTCGTCCGGTGTAAACAGCTGGTCCACGATAGGCACCACTTTCTCGAAGGCTATCCACAGATCGGGGTCTAGGGTGAAGCCTCGCGTAGGGTCTTGGTAGCGGCCCAGGCGTGGGAAGAAGGTTGCACGATATACGTAGATGGCATTGTCTATGTGGATGACGTGTCCATCGAGCTCGCCGCTCAACACCCGTTTAAATTTGGTCCAGCCGTCACGGTGTAGCGTAACCGTATTCGATACGGTCTCAGCGGGCGACCAGCAAACATCTCCACGGTCTTCCACGAGGGTGACTTTATCTTCACAGACGTGTAACCCCACCTGGAGTGTAAGGGGCAGGATGGCTCGTGGGACGGGTGACATGCTTGATCCAATGACGATCGGTGAATGACACACACTCTGTCTGACCCTCGTATTTATAGTCCCACTGTCAATACCACAGCGCCAGGGTCAATAGGGCACAGACTAGTGTGAGGCCAACCAGCCGGCGCTGGTTCCGGCGTGAGCGCTCCTGGTCCATAGCCCGAGCATCAAGGATGGCTGTCATAGTCCAGTAGTGGTGAGTGATGGCACACCTCTCCATCGAGTGCACTCTGTCGAGGACCGCTTCTGTGAACTCGTTCAGGATCTGGCGTCGCCCCTCGTTGTCGTCGCCATCTGCAAACATGGACCGGACCACTGCTCGGTAACCCGTGAGTGAATTCACCACGGTGGCATGCTGTAAAATGCGAGTCGCATAGGGCTGGATCTCCGTCATGGCTCTGCAACCGTAGAAATGAAGGTGTGGGATCCAGAGAGACGTGTTTTATAGACCATGTCACACATGTGCGCCTAGACGTCGGGTGTAGTCCGTGATACGTACTATTCTGATGGGTTAGTCCAAAAAAGAGAGCAACAACAACAACACAGATTACATGTCAATCCTTTTATTATGCGTGAATAACCTGTGAACATCATAGGAATGCATGTAATAACCTGTCTGTAGGGGTTTCCCACAATGGCGTTCACCTTCGTGTCTTTTCGTGTGCGTCCGTGTCTTTTCGGGTACGTCCGTGTCTTTTCGGTAAAGTCCGTGTCTTTTCGGTGAAGTCCGTGTCTTTTCGGATCGGTGACGTCCGTGTCTATCACCCGGGCACTTCGCGTCTGCGCCTGCATTGGGTATGTATGAGGGTCTTCATGTGCGTGCGTGCAATGCGGCTCAGTCGTACACCAGTACACCAGTCTCGATCCTCGACTTGGGGTAGAGTGTGCTAAAAATAGATCACCAGCTAGCGTGCTATAAAAGGGGAGCGGCCTTGCCGTTTCATCAGACTCTCTGTCAACCACCAAGATGTTCACTTGCACAACTTGCCAGAAGCAGTTTACTCGTCTAGATAATTTACGACGCCACGAGGCCTCCACCCACAACGATGCACGGTATACTTGTATAACCTGCGCACGGTCATTTAATCGGGAGGATGATTTACTGCGCCACGAACGCTCATTCCACGAGGGCGCGACGGAACAATGTAAGGATTGTGGTCAACTCTTCAAACGACGCAGTCAGTTGAGACGGCATCAGCGTTTGATTCATGCCCCGTCTCCACGGTTTTGGCGACAACTTCCTACTGAAGAGGAGCCGCGGAAGGTCAGACCCAGTGAAGATAAGCCCGGGGAGACGAACGCCACTGGTGATGCGATGACGGAGAGCCCGCCTATACCCACAGTTGGGAAGAGCCTGGATTTCCAGCCGGACCCCACCGTTACGGTTTCGAGTGATACGTCATACATCGAACATTTTCTGGACGAGCCCATAAATGTTCCTAGCGATCTCTTACCCGAATATCATCCAGAGAGTGACATCTCTCGGCGCCATTGGACCATGACACGGCACTGTTTCCACCGTCATCGCCCTATTCAAGATATCTACAATTTCCCACTGACCAAGCTCACCCGTCTACGCAGCTACGTGGAAACCATCTTCAATGACCAACCTACGGCCTTCACATTAAATGTAGCATTTGGGTACATCTTATGCCATAAGATGACGGGTGAATTGCGCTATTTCTATTCCAGTGCCATCCACCCAGTGTACGACCAACCGTTTACCATCATTGACCGGAGGTCACTAGAGATGATGCTGGACCAAGTGGAACAATTGGATGTCTTGGGATGGGCCCAACAACAACGACCCAACACCAAGTGGACAGTGAAGAGGGTGACCAATGTTACATTTTTCCATACCAAGGTGATTCACCACCGCCATCGGTTGAATGCATCACTCGTGCACTGATGAATACCATAACATGTCGTACATACTCTCTATGTCTACATGCTGATCATTGACTTGAGCTCAGTAAACACTTGTACCTAATGTGACGGTGCGTTAAATAATAAAACATGGTGTTTGATATTTCAATTTGTTTTGCTGTGAACATACTAAGCATACCCAGGGCGGCTCCCCCAGCCTGGGTGTGATGTAACATTGGGGATAATAAACTGTATGAACATTGCTGAACTTGTTGTTATTCACATCACCCCATTGACTTGATAGGCAGGTCCCATTAAGCCCGGGCACCATGCGCAGAAGGCCGATAGTTCAACCCCACACCCAGCCCATTAGATGCCCCTTCACCTAGGCTTCACTTTGGTATCTCACTCGACCCCATCGGACCATGAGTGGCTTCGCTAGCTCCAAAACGGCTATTTCCATACCCTTGGGCCACCGCGCATGCGCAGAATGACGCTAGTTCAACCCCACACCCAGCCCATCAGATGCCACTTCACCTAGGCTTCACTTTGATACCTCACTCGACCCCATTGGACCATGAGGGACTCCCCTACATGCCAACTCGACTATTTTCATACCCTTGGGCCACCGCGCATGCGCAGAATGACGCTATTTCAACCCCACACCCAGCCCAGTAGATGCCCCTTCACATAAGCTTCACTTTGATACCTCACTCGACCCCATCGGACCATTAGGGGCTCCCCTAGCTCGCGAAACGTCTATTTTCATACCCTTTGTCCACCGCGCATGCGCAGAATGCCGATAGTTCAACCCCACACCCAGCCCATTAGATGCCCCTTCACCTAGGCTTCACATGGATACCTCATACAACTCCATTGGACCATGAGGGGCTCCCCTACATCCCAACACGGCTATTTCCATACCCTTGGGCCACCGCGCATGCGCAGAATGACGCTATTTCAACCCCACACCCAGCCCATTAGATGCCCCTTCACATAAGCTTCACTTTGATACCTCACTCGACCCCATCGGACCATTAGGGGCTCCCCTAGCTCCCGAAACGTCTATTTTCATGCCCTTTGTCCACCGCGCATGCGCAGAATGCCGATAGTTCAACCCCACACCCAGCCCATCAGATGCCCCTTCACCTAGGCTTCACTTTGATACCTCACTCGACCCCATTGCACCATTAGGGGCTCCCCTACATCCCAAAACGTCTATGCGCATGCGCAGAATGGTGACAACGCCCGAGCCCCTAGTCCAGTCAGATGCCCCTTCACATAAGCTTCACTTTGATACCTCACTCGACCCCATCGGACCATGAGGGGCTCCCCTACATCCCAACACGGCTATTTCCATACCCTTGGGCCACCGCGCATGCGCAGAAGGCCGATAGTTCAACCCCACACCCAGCCCATTAGATGCCCCTTCACCTAGGCTTCACTTTGGTACCTCACTCGACCCCATCGGACCATTAGGGGCTTCGCTAGCTCCAAAACGGCTATTTCCATACCCTTGGGCCACCGCTCATGCGCAGAATGACGCTAGTTCAACCCCACACCCAGCCCATCAGATGCCCCCTCACATAGGCTTCACATTGATACCTCACTCGACCCCACTGGACCAGTAGTAACTCCCCTAGCTCCAAAACGGCTATTTCCATACCCTTGGGCCACACGAGTTGTCTCCCTTGCGTCAGTGTGTGCAGATGGCGCTATGATTAGGATCGACGCCGTGATGTGGAAAGGGCGTCCCCACACCATCCTGGAGCCACCATTTTGTTTGTTGATTTTCTGCGGAGATACACGGTACAATAAACGCTCGACCCTAGGGTGGTACAGATGCTAGACTGATCCTATTAACATGGTACAACACCTATAGATTATGTTTATTATTATTATATGGCTTAGAGGTTTTTTTGAGGGTAATGTGAGGGGTTTTTCTCCCCGTGACCTCCCCACCGCCTCGTTTGCTCCCTTGCGCCGCCATCTTGACCACCACATGCCGCCATTTTGACCACCACATGCCGCCATTTTGACCACCACATGCCGCCATTTTGACCACCACATGCCGCCATTTTGACCACCACATGCCGCCATTTTGACCACACACGCCGCCATTTTGTACACACACATCCACAGAACGCCGAGCCAGTGACGTCATATGCAAATTTCTGAGGTCAAATTTTACTCGCTTCTGATTGGCTGTCACCTCCTCGTTTCCTCCTCAAATTATGCAAATTTCTGAGGTCAATGAGCGGTTAAATCCCCTTTCCCTACTACTTAGCTGTAAACAACAGAAGCAATCAACTCTGAGTTTAGTCGACAGGATAGCACAGCTGCGCACCGATTTTCTCTTTAAATAAACTAGCTACATGTTATACATACAGGGATCATGGGCAACCTCCCCACAGCGCATGCTCCATTTCGCAGGCTCCAATAACATCCCTGCCTCCAATAGCGGAAGTTGACCTTTACTACGTTGCTATGACGTGTAGGGGAAACCAACCAAAGCACGGTTCAGTTTGAATCCGACCAAACGACTCCTTTAGTGTTGCACATGAGCGAACTACTTTTCATATGCTCTGTCCAGATAAACAGGGAAAATTATCTCCAGATAATTCATTTTAACGCTAGGTCAACGGAGGTATTATGCAGACTTGAAAAGTAATCAAAATTTTCGTTAAACATCTATTTTACTATATATGATGTCACTTCCGGCGATGTGCGCGAAGGCCCCGAATCCGGTCCAAAAATCTGACTGGTGGCTGGGGTGTTATTAGACCCCCAGCGAGGTGGTTGGATCATGGGATGAATGTGGCATGATAGCAAACCATGAGCGTAGCGTGCAACATCCATGGCGTCACGTTTCGTAACTTGTGTCCAACTCTGCTCAATATGGAATAGGTCTTAGGATTATGGACGCGGATATTCTTCAATGGACGATACGGCTGAATTATTAATGACGGACCAAACGCTTGTAATAATGGTGTAGGACTGTTGTGAAATTGTAAACAACTTGTAATTCCTGGTTTGTCACCATATTTTGCCGTAACATCTGGACCGCAGCGCACAAATACTGCATGGGGTTAAATTGTAAGTACGGGTTTGAATAACAGGAAATGGTTTACACTCCTCAAGCATGTCTTCTGTTTTGAACCGAGTACCTCATTCATCCTCATCGTCATAAATAAGCTTCACTGGTAAGATCGCGACAAAACCGATGGATAAACCACAGCAAGGGAGACGAGTACTCACCAGACGACACCACCAGGGGCTCTGGTAATGTGTAATAAAACATGGGAGAATATAGTATGAGATAAAAATAACTCGTAACTTTGTTACGAATGCCTCTTTAGAGAAGTGAACGAACATAATCGTGAGAGAGACCTAAAAGAATTCCAGTTCAAGAAATCTTGCAAAATGCCACGTGATATTGATATCGCTCCAGTTTATTACATGTATATGGTAGGATTCTGCTGGTGGACTGTTAGTCCCCGAGGCCCGCCCTCTGAACATGTCACTCGACAAATATATGTAGGTTTATTGTTTGGGTGTGAAATTTAAGCCTCACGACGTCGAGCATTACAGGTTAGTTTTCTGTGTATTCTTGCATTGTTGACGCGTTTATTCCATCAAACGTCCACGATGCTTATCTATAAACACCAGATGAGTTATTTTAGCTGATCTGTCATTACAGCTTCCGAGCTAGCGTATCTAATTCCGCTTAAGCCGGTGCTGGGAGCCGTGTGGATACTTCATTATCTCTACATGAACAGCTGTAATAAAAGCGCGGCTGAGATAGTACGGCTACGTCCGAGAATCCACCGTATTCTCGGGTCTGAATGTGAGGTGCAGAGAGAATCTTTTCTGTAGAGTCATATGGTTGCTTTTTAGTCGCCAGACGTCGTCAATTTTCCCCACCTCTTGCATATCGCTCCAATTTATTACCTGTATATGGTACGATTCTGCTAGTGGACTGTTATTCTGCGAGGCCCGCCCTCTGTACATGTCACTCGACAAATATATATAGGGTTATTGATTTGTTGGAAAATTTAAGCCGCACGAGGTCGGGCATTACAGATTCGTTTTTCTGGGTATTCTTGCATTGACCAGGTTTACCCCATGTTGAGACGTTCATCCCATCAGACGTCCACGGTGTTCCTCTATTAACATCAGGTGAGTTATTTGATGTGATTTGCCATCACAGCTCCCGAGCTAGCGTATCTAATTTCGCTTAGCCGGTGCGGATACTTCATTGTCTTCACATGAACAACCGCGATAAGAGCGCGCCTGAGATACTAAGGCAACGTCCGGGAATCAACCTTATTCTCGGGTCTGAATGTGAGGTGTCGAGGGAATCTTTCCTGTAGAGTCATATGGTTGCTTTTTTAATCGCCAGACGGTTTTTCCACCTCTTACATATCGCTCCAATTGATGAGCGTTGCATAAAAAAGCCCGCTTCAACAGTTCTATTGTGATACTGCTTTACGGTACACAAATACATTTTGTTTCAATAACTAAACTAGCATTGGGATAATGTTGTGATAGATAGAGTGAGAGATACCAGCAGTATATACCACCGGTAGGTGTCTTCAAACAAATGTCAATTCCAGTTTCCTACGGTAACTACGGTGGCCCATGGGGGACATTTGTGCTTTTTCTTAGTTAAACCGCAAAGAAAGCATTTGCACCTTATTCTAAATAGTTTACGCCGCATATTTACACCGCGGTGTAAATAGTTTACACCACTGTGGACATCTTTACACCGCGATGTAATGTTTACACCCCCGAGAAATTATTTACACCGTGGTCTGAATATTTAAGTCTGCTAAATCTGTAAGTCTGCAAGTTCGAATGGCTTTTGGGCAAATCTCCCCTTTGAAGAATGAAAACGAGAATAAAGCCGAACGATATCTTATGGAAGACTCGTTCTGAATATGAGAAGTTACAATTGCATTTATTGGGTCTTCTACGGCTATTGTCGAGAAAATGCCTCTGTGTGAATGCGTGTCACTGAGGAATTCTGCTGTTATCTGCTGTTATAACACATGGGCAAAATTGTCTTTTTATGGAGATGGAATATATGGATAACTATGGTGTTAAGGAAGATTCAATTAGACATAAATACATACATCGCTATGAAGAAAAAATCTGATGAGATACCATGAATTATGTGAAAATATCGACAGATTTGTATAGCCATATTCAATTTATTCAACGTGGTGCATACGCTAGTTTGGAAAAAGCCTATTGGCGTGGAGTATTGGGTTAATGGGGGACTAATATTGAGATCATAGTCCCAGATCAAACATATTGTGAATGTGGTGAGTATATGGGTGCATTTAACACTATAGTAGTCCTCCTGCAGATACGGATCTGGGTATAGGACTGATTTATCACCTATTTCCTCCTTTCTATTCCGATGAAACTGAGGTTTTGAAGGCTCATCTCGTCCTACCACCAAGGCCTATCTGTATGTGATCAGTGATATGCCTTCCAGCTCTTTCCCATATCTTTGGAAATGTATGAAATACTGGCGTGAGATACAGAAAACATCCGCGTGAGCCTTATTTTATTCAACAATAAACTATCTACATTCTATTATTTAGCTGACACACTCCACGTGGTCACTAGCACGCGTCTCGGATATTTAAATATTTTTTCGCTGGAAGCAGATATCCTTATTTTGAAGAGAAAACATTTAACACCATTTTTCTTCCGTTGGTTCAGTGTTCTGTAGAACAGCGGAATATTTGGTTTTCATTGAGAACACTGTGACCTCGATTTCGAATTTCCAATATGAAGAAAGTTGAAAGGTCGAGTACATACACGTGTCAGATCCGACATTCATCACCAAGTCCCCTTCCATCAAACAACCCCACGACCACGAAAATACCGTATTCAAATCTTCAAGCAAGTGAAGCATTTGGGGTTTGGGGATTTATATCAAAAGACTGATAAGAACTGGGAAAAGCTGATTAATAAGATTTTCGTGTATAAATCCCCTGAAGAGACATAACGTTGGGATCCACTGATTAACTTGATATAATACAGGAGGAGTATGTCTATGATAATAGTATGGAGAAGCATCGGTATTTCGATATTTCTTTGTAAAAATATAAAGGGACATAGTGTTATCAAAATATTATTAACGCAGACATTAATCAAGCACGCTTTTTATCGAGCTTCGGATGTGTCACATACATTTGGTGACTGATGGACTACTAGTACAGCACAGAGCTACAATATACGACTGGAGGTGAAATAGTAGATACTCGTTTAAACACCGAGAGGGTTTGAACTTCTTAAGCATATCAGCTATTTTAGCTACTAAAATTCTCCTTTCATCCTCATGGAAAAGAATAATAAGCTCGCTACAAAACCGATGGACAAATGTCGCGCCTTGACAGTAACGGACACCAGTACTCTCCAGACGGCACGGCGTGGAGAGGGACACTGTGATTGAGTGAATTACAGTTTGGGGCCAGAAATAACAGAACAACAGTTGTGTTTACCAGTGCCTTTTTGGAGAAAAAATCGAAAATAATGGTAAATGAATACAAAATGATACACCAATTAGAGGTTCCATAGGAATTGCGTGCAATAAATCGAGCAATAGAAATAGACGTCACCATGAGCAAGAACAAAGAAAGTGTAAGACGTTCAAACGTGAACGGATGAGGCTTAGACGATCCATACAGGTGATACAGTGAGAAACTATACGAGACTTGGTGATCGATGCCTGCACAAAATCGGACCACAAACACATTTTGCGCCAGTAATCCCAATGCAGTTTGTATAATGTTGAGACCTGCCTCCTCTTCCATCTGCATGCAGTAACAAGATGCTAAGTATATGAATATGAGAGATAACAGTAGTATAGCTTTGGTTAAGGTTTCAATATTTCTTGCACTCACCGCTGAATCTATATGAGTTGACGTTAAAATACACACCATTTTATCGATTATTTGACAGAATATTGTATGGCTTTGCTAAGATTTGTAACGAATCGTAGATATATCGATTGGCACAAGTCGTGATAATCCGAACTCGTTGAACAAACATTTACAGATGTAGGCCAGGCTTTCTTACATAATAAAACAGCAGACTGATGTTCACGAGATTGTAAATTCATGTGCAAGTGTATTCCGTGTTAATTTCGTGGGAGAGTAAGTGCTCGCAGATGGTTTATTCTCTATATTTCCCTAACAATATATTGCTTAGAATCATTTCTGTTGAACTGGTATGCCAACTGGGTCTCTTATACAAGTCGCGAATATGTTGTAACAAATTCTTCGTTGTATGACATTATCACTCATGGACTTCAATTTCCCACCAGTCTGGCCATCCTATTGACGAGTTCTATTGGTCAATTTGAAGTGAACAGGAATTGGGCTATACCGTAGAATGATGTATTTGAAATTCTTCTTTTTTTTCCATTACGCGGCACTGAGAACCACGTAGTATTATTGTTCAATTCTTTCTAAGGAATGGAGACCGTCCATGCGTGTTCAACGCCCTTCTCCACGCTCCGGGCGGTGTCGTCTGGAGACTGCTCGTGTGTGTCACATCAGTCGCCATGTTTGTCCGTCAGTATTGTCACGAGCTGCCAATAGAGCTAATGCTTTGACCAACCAGGTGAAAAGGATGGCTCTGTTGGATGCCTTCGTATTGATGAATTGAAAAGTAAAATGCTAATAACTACAAACTTGAAGAATTCAAACCAGCCCCCTGTGCGCAAACCAGTACCTACCATTTAGTTGTGCTTCACTTGTTCCGAGAGTCCATCTGCTATCAAATGTGCCTTCTATTAAGTTTTGTCTTTGTCACTTCCTCTCTAGCAGACATGAGTCGAATTAAAACATTTGGTGTGCATCACTCCTCCACAAAGGTTTTTCGCTACCTTGTATTCCTTTCCCACAATCATGTGATCATATAAATATGTAAAAGTGAAAAGAGACAATATTGTAGTGTAAACAATTGATAAACAACTTTCACCGATTGCAACATGACGGTATGACGTTACTGTAGCAAACATCATCAAACCGGACCAGCTACTGTCGATCGTGGGAAAATTCCTAGGCGCGGCTACACAATAATTACGTTTATCTTCAGAAAACGATCATCATTTACTTTCCAATAATGACTTCGTTCAGTCGCATTTAGAAACTGAGAAAAGTAACTAAATCAGCGAATTTCTTCAGGAGAAATTCAAGAAGTTGTTGCCCATAAGAACTTCCTTTACTTACTTTACAATAATGTTGTTATCGGATTTGAAGCATCGCTCACGTGAATAAATATGTTGATATCCATGACACCAGTGTTCTGAAATATTTAATATCTTGTTTGACCGAGGAGCTGTTAAGTGATAGTAGACAGTATTCCTGAAAGTCAACTGGAGACAACTCTTGCAATTTTCTGATCTGATATAATCTTGCTCTACAAATTATCTCCCCTGATAATATAAGCCCGTTACCTACACTAATGTTTATCATGATCAGTTTCCCCTAGGTAAAGATGTCTTATCAGACATTCTTCTGTAACTGTCATCAATAACGATTAACAATGTCAATAATAACAAATCCACTTCGTACGACCTGTACAAAAATCCCTGTTGGAATGAACTGAAATCAAAAACACTAGCTAATTTCTTGGAATTGGGATTCAGTTCATATTTCATTGATGTCCACAACGTGGTGTTCCTATTTCCAAATCTGAGTCGAGTCCCAAGGGACAACGTATCACCGCCACATTGCTTTTTTGTTTGCATGTTCGAGCACCATGATGAATATCTCAAACGCATAGCAGAATTACATGACGTAGAGATTCGATCCTGCTTTACTAATCAGTGAGTGAAGGTACTTGATGCAGCGATCCGGCCCCAGGATCTAGCGAATGCCACTAGTGATATATCTATTCGCCCTGGATGCAGCTCATCCTGAAATATTACTCTATAGAAATATTAAAAATATAACTTGCCGTCACAGAAATTCTCTAATCGTTTAAATTGAATGGCGATATGATACCGTATATACTAATACGCATAAGTTTTGGGCAGAGCCCTGCACTTGAACCGTCTGCATATAATAATATCATAATTATTCAAACTGTATAATATTTATTCCAACTCGTCCAATTCGATATTGGAAGTACAGGTCTTTACAAGATATCTATGCCACATGTGAAGAAATGTGATGTTATTCGATGTCATCCGTGTTCGATAACCTGTTTAACAAATCAAACTATACGCTAGCTACATCAGAAGAAATTAATAACATTGAAGTGGAACCAGAGATTTTTTCTTTTTCAGTCTCAAAACAGTCCGAATACGCTCAGAAAAATTCAGAATCACACCTACTAAACCTCCACCTTGAACGATCCAGGAAGAATGTCATTTGTCACATCTGTCGTTTTTTTAAGGGGTAATACACAATAGTTTACCAACTAGCAGGCCACAGATCCCTTTTTGACCGCTGATTATATTCGTGGGAAGTGAGAATTTCGAAATGACACTTTTATATCTCTTCTTCGTATACACAATGTTTGAGTTCGTCGTCATTCATTGCAGCCCAAACTCAAATGTAATGGTCATTTTCCACCACCTTTTGGTAATAAAGCTAATAGAAAACGTAAATAATCTTATCTTGCTGACCATCAGCGTCGATGTGTCATAATATCCCCTGTTTGGAAAGTGCCACAGGTTATAGATGAGATAAATACTACGTTATCCACCTGTTTAGATCTCAACTTTGATAAACCCCGAGCGTTTAACTAAATTACCAAGCGCCTCAGGGCTGGTTCAAGACTGCTACTTCTGACAGTCCATGGCCAGTCTGTAATTATCAGTCCTTCCATTGTACAAGTACTGATAGTAACATTTTGATGTACAGCCTGAAGTGAATATCTTGACCGCTTCTCGTTTGCAAAACTTCTATTTATCAAAATTTTGGAACTATATGATCCGGAGATCTTCTGATTATGGACGCGATACTTCATTAAGGAAGATGTCAAAAAACTTGTCCATCGAAACTTTGATCTGACACTGATAATTTCGTATGCTTTAACACTATAGGCAGCAAATACCATGTTAATTGATTGCAGCAAAGTATTATCTATAATATTGGCTTGTTAATCATTTGTATAAATACTCTCAACAAAACACCATGTAGTTCATCAGCTTTGAAAAAATTGAAAGTATCTCCAACGAAACGTCAGCTCCACAGCAATAAAGAAGTTGTTATCCAAAGAATAGCCTTGTGTTCATGACGAAATAAGCCTATTTTTGAAAAGTGTTCGAATTGACGCACATATATAGTCCTATTTGTGTTTTTCCTCGTGCAATTGAACAACATACCACACCATTTAAGTACTTTTCATGAAAAATATTCCTTTTCCAGGACGTGCGGTCAAGTAGTATCGATGGTATCAGTCTGAGCAGATTTCATCCACACTGCGTCTTTGTCCGATCGCCTTTTCGTTTCAGATATGATCAGGTGTTAATGCGACGCGATTTCCTTATCTACAGATTTACTACAATGATAAGAACATCAAACTTCCACATGACCTATCTTCTATCTTCTAAGGCTTTTACAACAAACCATGGTTCCAAAAGCTTGGCTGTGCCAGCGAATGGAAGGACATACATACACAATCTTGGATTGTCGCAAATTATATTCAACGTTATGACTATTGTATCAGGCAATGCTAACATGGGGGCGGGGAAACAACTCAAGGAAGCTGACCAGAAAATTCATTGTATTGTGGACAACGCCTGTATTTGTAATTGTTCATTCCGAATGCACTGACCCATCGGTATATCGAAACACGATTGAGTTTCTATTTGTATTGGGATTTATTGCAAACGTATACCTAATATTTAACGTTATTTAGCCTGTGTCCTTCTAAGAATGAATATATGGTATGGGGACGGCCGCCTCAGCAACTATCTGTATGTATCAATTCCTAATTCATCCAAAACTACGACTATTTTTCTGTTGATATAATTGTATTGGCAATTGTGTCTCCATGGTATCGTTCGGTTTAGAGAGCTACGGCGCTGGTATTTTCAGGATTATCAGTCAAATTCATGATTAAAACAACAACTTGAAATATGTAACTGTGACAATTATGTCATTAGTAGTTGCTCTAGCATCTTGATGGATTGAAGCGCTGATTAATTGTCAATAATGCCAATGAAACAAGATGGTGATCGCCATGTCTTTACGATCTTTTGTAATTACAAGCGTCTGGTCCGTCATTCATAATTCAGCCGTCGTCCATTAGAGAATATCCGCGTTCATAATCCAAAGACCTATTCCATATTCCATATAACAGTTTTAGCAGCAAATTCAAAAAGACAATCATAGTATACATAAACATAGGCTTGTTTCCTGCAAGAGAGAAGCGGTCAACAGTTTTCAATGTTGCCGGCAAGACATCATGATGTTCCAAAAATATCAAATCCGTATCGCTGATCAGCATCCTTAATCCGTAATATTTTTTGTAAAGTCGTCATCTAAAGAATGATGTATCTCAGTCACGCTTTGATTGTGCCTGTTCATATGAGTACCATGAGGATCTTGAAGCACATGGATTCATACGACGCCTAGCCCCGGGTTAAGCGGAATTAGACACAAGTTACGAAACGTAACGCCATAGATCTTGCAGGCTACGCTCGTATTTTGCTATCAGCATGGGATATGTATCGCCAAATTTGAGAAACTTTGAGTGGCGCTTGGTGTTGTACCCCTGTTTTATAAGTTTCCACAACAATGTTTTGTGACGTTGAGTAAAATCGTCACATTTAACACAGGATCTAGCAAATGCTACTAGGCGTGATATGTATATGCCATATGCCGGTCCCACTGGAATATTACTGTCCAGAAAGGGATAGTTTACGATGTCGAAATTGTAATCATCTCTTTTGTCATACAGTCGACGAGAGAGAAGGCCCGCTTCATTTTTATAGAGATATAAGTCTAAATAGGATGTGCCTGTAGGGTTATCTCTAGTTTCCTTCAAATCCAGTGAAGGTGGATATATATCCTTCACTGCGTCATTTATATAGCGATTATCCACAGCGAAAAGATCGTCTATATAGCGTTTGATGAATGAGAAGGAACGGGCTTTGAATGGATCGGTTTTTGAAAGCGCCTGTATATAGTCATATTTATAAGAGAACAGATATAGGTCAGCCAATAGGGGTGCACAATTAGTACCCATTGGAATACCTATATGCTGTTGATATATTGTGTTGCCAAATTTCACATAGATATTTTTAATGAGAAATTCAAGCAACTCTATAAACAAAGAAACATCCCATGAATGATATCTCTTGTATGTAGTAGAGCTAAAGAATGCTTTATGGCTTCCTGCGGGGGTATCCCTGATACAAATAGGATGTTCACACTTACGGTGATGAGCGTTCGAAAATTCAGCAAAGCTAGTTAATTACATCAGCTCAATTTCGCATCTGGAACAATTTTATATAACAATAGTCTTGTTTATTATATGTGGCAGAAATGTTCACTACTGCCGTTTCTGTCGTTAACGCCAATGGATGATCTTATCTTTTATCTTTTTCTGAGTGTTTTATTCTTTGACCCTATTTTCTGCTTGAGTTTGCATTGAAAATACATTCTGCTCGTTTGACTGAGCAACTATGATGTTACCTAAAACCCTGGTAAATTGAGAATCAGTTCTTTCTTCCTCCTTGCAGGAAGATGCTTTCTGTGACTCTCCGGGGGCGAAATCCTTTCTGGAATGTGTGGGATACTTTCCGTTAAATAAGCCACTGAAGCCTTTAGCCAATGATCATTGTTACGGTACTTAACAAGAGAATGCCTGTTTCCTGGAATCTATAATTATGCATAATACGGTATACTTTGTATATTCCGTACGGTATATTTAGTGTATTTCGTAATGACTTAATTACAGTGTGATCACAAATAACTGTTTCCCATGACATTGCTGTTCTGTCCCTGGTTGAGCAGTAGATTTAGTTTCAGTCTAAAAACATATCACCGAATCTTGGTCCTTCTCAATGTACAGACAAGCGTGCTTCAACTAACTATAGGAAGGGTTTTCCTGACTTTTCAACTCGGACCATGACACAGCAATGTAATGTGTTTCATCTGCCAATTTGTAGTTCAGATCGGAGAAAATGTCAATATGGTTATCCTGTTATGTGTAATGTACTGAGAAAGTTCCAATGTATAAACGTCATAGAAAGAGCACAGGTCCTCTTGTAGCATATTAATGGAAGATTTGGTTTCAATGGAACTCATTGGCTTAAGGGAGTAGAGGGTGTTCATTTCTAGAGGTTGAATTTTTTTTTAAATTCCAGTATTTTTTCATCGGGTTAAGAGAAGATGATCCATGAACAAAATTGGGGTCACCATACTCGTTAAGAATATATGGATGTCAAATGCATGTATACCACTTAAAAGCCATACCACTGAATACATAGGAAAATATAAAAAAATTCTTGCTTGATGCTCAATAAATCAAACTTCCCAATGTCAAATTTTCCCCATTTTGCTATATAATACTAAACACATATAGTTCTTGTTGAATATTTAATAAAAACAGTGGGACACCATACTTTATCAAAAAAATATTAGCAGTATATAACAGATAAACTGACCCTTTCCAGTCCTATTTCCAGGAGGGGGTGGGGGTGGGGAATCGCGGCGGGGGTAGGGAATATTATTGGAGATTCATTTATTTGCCATTTACAAGTTTCCATTTGTTGAAATTGACTAAGAGTGAATTTTGGGGTATGTCAGAGGCAAGATTTTCAACCCCGGGAACACTTTGCACCTTCCAACCATTGAATCTAAAATGCCAAATTTTAGGTCAGTTCTATCACACTATCGAACGACCAATAAAATGCATAAATGTTTCTGTTGCGTGTTTTGATGAGTTATATCCCATTTTGAGATGTCTGAGTACTTTTGTTGGGAAATTAAGTTTGTTTTGAACAATTCGGCAAATCACCATGTTGTAGCCCCATAAGAGCAGGAAAATGAACATCCTCTTCTCCCTTAAGAGACCAGAAAACCAGTGGTTCAGATCTGATATCAACCTAATCAGAATCAGAAGACCGCGTCTTGGTCTGATGTTATTGCGACTTTACGATTTTCTTATCTACTCATTCAGTGTTCTTGGTCAAGGATACAGTAAGTTTCAAGGACTTGGCAGCAATCGCGGTAAAACTGTTCCTCTTGGCTTTTATAGTTAGATCTACATAGATGAATCTCCTGCTTTTGAGTTCCAAATATTGTTCAAAATTCAGTGTTCATTTTTGTTCAATTTTCTTCAAGTAACGAAATTTGAAAGTGTGGGGGAATAGTTTTTCGTTAACATAAACGAATGGGTCACAATCGTTCGGTGCAAATAGGATTTTCTTCTGTTTGCAATCATTCATTAATCGAGAAAAATCTGCCCGATGAATCACTCTATCGAGACTCAATCGCTTTTAAGCGAAAAAGTATAAACATTTGAAAACACGATCGAAGGAGAAAGGAAGTGCGATGACAGAATCAGGACGAGAAATCTTGTGGAAGAGGTCTAGTAAATGTTGAATCTGGCGTCCATATTTTATTGGATCCCTAAAAGACGACAGATAAACGGGCACAAATGTCCAGTGAGTGTTCTGTCCTCGGTCGCCTCGCTATGCTGGCAAGGTTTTTCATCCTGCATGGTGATCAAAACGTATTTGGCACCCCAATGGACGTTTCATGCCACTTTAATTTCTGTTTAATTTAGGTCACCCCCACGGGCACCACAATTATTCGGACAAAGTTTCACAACCGTTCGAATAAATCTGTGACCTTCGACCAAATAAAGTTCAAATTCCCGATCCCCATGGGGCGTTAAATGCTCTTTTTGACTCAATCCTCTATTTTGGGGCCTCTCGCAAATAATATCTTAGGCACATTTCAGTGACGACAAATTTCGAGTATTTCTCTCGACGTTTTGTGAATTTTTCGAGGGATTAACTCTTTCCTGACCTTTGGTCGACAGACCTAAATGTGCTTTTACATATCTTGCATATTGCTCTAATTTATTGATATTGCTGCTCGTGCTTTCTTAGATTTTTGTCCCATGGTGTTGTGTGAATAGAGCATTCCATAATTACGGACTCGGAGAGTCGCGGCGATATGTCATGTATATCCAGCGTATAGTTTATACCATGGAGACTACTATAGTAGTCTCCATGTTTATACCAAGTATATCGCTGTACTTCTGGTCAACTGAGCTGACAATAAACATTTCTGTATTACATAATACTTGTACAGTAATTCTCGTCTAGCCAAGGCTAGGCCAAACCCCTAATCGCCCAGGACTGGCAGAGTTAATACATGTTGGTAATACCAGTGTATTGTTACTGCTAATTCCTGAATAACTTTCCATGGTGGACATACGTTAATTTTTGGAACATTTTTTATTATAATGACTCAATCGCTATATGTCAGTATTTTCAAATTTACAGATAAAATTGTGTGCGGTGATTTAGGGATTTTAAAACTTCAAAATGTCTTGGATTTGTCAACCTGTGAAATAGAAGATTCAACATTCAGCTGTCGCCGACAAAGACGTTTCGCGCACATGGAAAAGACTACATTCACACCTCACAATTATCCTAAAAATCTTAGCTTGCTTCAAACTTTTTTTATATATAAATAATAATAATTTCCATCAATAATGTCGACAAAACATGTTTTCCATATCGTCAAACCCGTACAGCTGTTCATGTGAACAACATACAGTATGTTGTTCACATGAACAGCTGTACGGGTTTGACGATATGGAAAACATTACAAATCTCACTGCCCATATAGACCCGGGTTAGCGGAGAACAAGCCAAAATGTCAACCTCAGATACCACGCACGCTACGATCATTTTATTGTCACCAGTTTGTGATGTTTATCACCAAATATTAAAAAAAAACTTTTATTACAGCTTTTGGAAGACTATTACTAATCGCCATATTGTTCACAGGATATAACAAAGGCTACTAGTCTAGGAGAGAGCTCATATATGCAGGAACTTCTGGAATACCACTGCTCATTAAGAGATACTCAATGTCGAAATTGTAATCGTCCTTCAACTCGTTGCAAGACAAGCCTTTCTCATTTTTGTGAGGGTATTGGTATAAATAAGCGATTCCATTTACGCTATCGGTGGTTACTTCAGATCCAAGAAAGGTGGATACAAAAAAGTTCATGACACGGATTTTCCAAGGCAAGGATCGTCTAAATATAGTTGCACAAATGAGAAGGATCTCATTATTCGTACAATAAACAGATATAGATCTCCTAAAATTGGGATGAACAATATGTACCCATTTAAATATATGTATGCAGTTGACATATGGTGTTATCGGATTAAGGGGTTAAATAAAAGTTAACGTCCTGCAGCCCCTCTGTCACTGGTCAGACTTTCGTATACAGTATATTTACCTAGAGGTTTCAGTTTTTCATTTAATTGATGAATTTGTCGAGTAAAAACACAGTTTCAACAAATGATGGTGTCATAATTTCGGCCTAGATCTATTTTTGTGGAATTTTATGCTTTTTCAATTCAAATTTGTCACGCTCGACTACATGTATTTTCAACATGAAGTTGCCAAATTATCATCAATGTAAACATAATGTCATTTTCTTGGAATATTGAGATAATTGAATGTATATTAACCGTATTTACTCCAGTTACCAGTAGTTCAAATTCTTCTCCATGTTGTAGATATAAACAGGAGAGGACGATTATGAACCACAAATGTACATCGGGAGTCACGCGTTTCAAGAACCTGGAACATTGGAACACACCAACGTGAATAAATGTTTTCATTAAGCGATTAAAAATGGAGGCTCATTTTATGTAACGAAATACATTCAACATGAGATAACTTCTATTCAGACATGTCGATCTCTCACATTTCCATAGTTCTCAAATTAAAAACACAAGTGTGTTTTGATGTCTTGACATGGGATACATGTCGTTAATATCGATGCAACTGAAGCTATGCTATTTACTTCGCCTAGTTCAAAACAACCACACCTAATTTCGAATTCTCAAGATGAACAGTTCAAGAATTTCCTTATATAACTTGAGAAATCAAATAATGGTATTAAAGTGATGAACAGGCTATTAAGCATAGTGATGCTCTCGCAACGATTGTGCAACATATGTGACTGGCCAGCGTAAAGTGAAAATGAGAAAATTATGTCTTTAACCTGGTATTTATTTCACCGCCTAGCTATTCTGGAACTTAACTATAGAGATTGACATCGAGTCTGATCGGCACAGAGATAAGATTAATTTCTATTGTTGGTAAATTCTTAAGCGGAAAACGCTCGATGCATCAGCTGTCACGTTTACATATTGTCCATGTTAGTTTATGGCGAAATAACCAAGGAAGTGGAATTGCCCCAGATGTCGTATCGAGGTGGCATTGCTTTCCCACGAGTATAAATTGATTTAGAGAGTAGTGTAATTCGACTGTCAGGAGCTCGTCGTTACTCACCGTCCTAAAATATAATGAGGAGTTATTCGAAATATATTGAATGGGTATCGCGTTAGATTAATGGGTCATATCTGAAAGTAACACGTTTTTATTTAAGTTCATTTTGAGCCGAACCGTGATAATGGGTCCTGTCCACAGACATTGTCCACTTTTACCTTTCATAGCTTAGGGAGGAATGGACGTGATATCTGAACCCCACTTTACATAGAACACAACTGCGAAAAGAAGAGTAATGTAGAAGAACTAGTTTGATATGATATAATACTAATACATGACTATCAATATCGACATCATCCAAGCGGGACGAGCCATGTGATGATGGCATAGAGGAACACAAGGAAATTATGAAGTAATAATCATTTTGGTATAGTACTCAAATAAAATATTCAGAGATATCAGACAAACTGTGTGATTGAAAAATAGTAATACTACACTATATGTTCTTCACATTCATAACCGTTATATAGAATATCTCTGCACTTCAGGTTACCCTTTTATAGACTACACCCTAAAAGATACAGATATACGATGGTGGGGACTCAGATGAGATCTACTTTGAATATAGTAGCTCAATTACCCTTTGATTGTGCCTGTTCATCATATTCAGAACAAAATTCAGATCCGAGTGGATTACAACTATTTGAATGTATTTCTTACACTATTGATCATAAGCCCATGCTAGCCTCATGCAGATACTTTGGTATGTTGAAGAAAAGACAAAAGTGTTTGTACAGATGCAAGGTACCGTGCACCTGACCTCTCATGATCTGTATCGACTATATTGATGAACGTATTCCTTTTCACATCTATCATTACTCTGTCACATTTATCATAGCCACTTCTCTGCCATTAGGTAATGGAGCATCTCAAAGCAAAAGTTACTCTGATATTAATAGTATTATAATGACGTTTACTATTACCCTTGTCTGAGATGTGCTATCTTACCAGTTTCTTTACTAGTTAAAGAAACTGTTTCTAGATTCAGATGATAAGGCTTTTGCGGGAAATGAAGAAAACAATTATACACACTATACCATTCCTTTGGGCGCTATCTAGTTTGGTAGAATAAGACAACCAGTGCTCGAAAGACAAGCTTGAAAGCTAATGATTGAAGATGCTATTGACTGATGTGGTCTTATCTCTCACCTTGTTAATGGTACCTCAAATTACAGGTTATTCGACCGCCTCCGTCTACAAGGAATGTGGATCAATCGTATTATAATGACGTTCCCCATTACCTTAGAATACACCATCAGATAATTACACTCTCGTGGATCGTTTGATATCAGATATACTCAATCTCTTATAAGCCAACGTCCCTCAATTACTGATCAAACCGCAAATTTTACGGGTTTGTGAACTTCTGCATAGAGCTGTCTCAGATGTTCTTTTTTTAATCTTAGATGTCCTAAGAATCCAGGGGGAGAGAGAGAGAGAGAGAATTAAGGTTTAACGTCGCGTTCAGCAATATTTCAGCTATATAGCGACGATCAAACAAAATTCGAAGTATTCAAGTTAATAACTTAATAATCCAACACAATAAAACCTACACACCTCAAAACTTATGCAACAAACCGATTTCTCTAAAATAACCTAAGATACAGTCTTTTTCACCCGACTAAAAAGATCTTCTAAAGTAGCTACTCGATAAAAAGAATCTCTTACAATCTTAAAATCTATACCGTCGATAAGAATATTTCGTGGCTTGGAATACACATTGGGACTGACATTTTTTCTTTAGTAAATGTTCGTGAGTTAATCGTGTATGGCCGATTCTACATCGCCTTCAAAACGTTTCTGGTTGTCCAGATAAGGGTATGGATATATTTCCTTTCCATTGCAGGTATTCCGATAACTTACTGAACTGAATAGATCACACTCTCTCACCAACTGTACCAAAGAAGAATTAATTCGATGATGATAATTATCCATTTCGGGATCACATTATGCAGAAGGTATTGTATCTGTCGATTGCACGAATCGTAGTATAGCAACAGCTATATCCAATGAAATATACAACGTGTTTAATCAACGTTGCAAAAAGTATTCAATGTATCCCAGTCCAAATACAGCACTTTCATTCACCTGAAAACAAGTGCCTATGTGTGACAACGATGCTATTGTTCAATGAAGCAACCTTCACTATAGTCCCGCACTTTGATGATCTTTAATTTTTTTCAGATTCGAACATTGTTTTCAAGATAGTGTCCTCAAAAATGGAAATTTTTAACGATATATTTTCGGTTAAAGTTCGTATTCAGCCAAAGCATGAACGTGAAACTTTCAGTTTAATATCTGTATTAACTTATCTGACCCACGTTCTCGTATCAATTGAACTAATAATTACTGGTACAATTGGCAGAAAATTGTTAAGTAAACTATTTAAAAACAGGGTTTATATACTCAGATAAAAATACAACAGTTGGACATCTTTTCGCGCGATGGCAAACAAGGGCAGTGATGGAAACTATCCAAACTCAGGCACACGTATCTCGCGATCAGGAGAGCATGGAATGTCTATAGCGGAACTCCCGGATTCGATAACCGACTTTTACTATAACTAAAAAATTATCCATCGAGTGTCCAAAAAAATAAATAATTTAAATTTGGGGATTTTGTCAAAAGAGAAAAGAGTATTCCCTTACAAAAAACATCTTATAGGATCCTATAAGATAAAAACCTATAGGATTTTTTAATGGGATCCTATAGGATTTAGTTATGGAATAGATTCTGAGAAATCTACAGGATTTCTCTATGAACGTTCTATGAGAATATTTGGATGAGTGATATAGGTCATCTTTTATGGTAAATCCACGAAATACAAAATGCCCCTGTATTGTAAAATAGTAAATACATCAGAAAATGTATTGGCGTTAACGTTGTTGATTTGGATGTAGCACATATATGTTACAGGGAATGATATTCTGGTGAATTTACTAATGCATGGAAACAAAAAGAACTAGAACTCGTGGACTTCGAAAGGCTGCCGTTATCTGTGTGATTTTATGGTTTTGATGTTTGACTGCGATCTTTAGAAATACATAGTTTTTCCTATTTCGCAAATTTGATCATGTGTATAGGTTGTGTTATTTGATCATGTGCATAGGTTATGCTTTAGTTACCTTTGACAGTCATAACAGGATGAAATGTACGAAGTACAATAATTTGATAATTTATTCCATTAATTAATTTGATGCTTCAGAGAAGATTTTAATGAAAACCAGAGCGTCTGAAGTCCACCGACGTTGAAACTACTGATTTGGCTTGGAACCTTAACATTCAGTACCCAGCATGGAAAGCAATCTCGAATGATATCCTGTGCAAAGTTATCCACATACCAAATCTGCAAAGAATCCGTTCAGGTTTTTGAAAGTTACCGTCCAGAAGTAACTTTTTTTTTACTTGTCTTCCTGGTACTTCAGCTTGTCACCCCTACTGAAACTTTTTTTTATTACCATACTGTCATGTATTCCAACCAGTTTCTCCATTTTTTTCAGGCATTGTAGAATTTGAACACACGTTTTTTTATGGGGTTTTTTTCTCTAGATCGGGAGATGTTGATGACACTGACAGATTTATCTCCTTCCTCTAGCTCTGCATTGCCAAGATCAATGTCCTCACTTCATGATACTGATCATCATCCTAACGCATGGCACGATCATACGTAGAAACTTCTGCTCATAGCCATGCAGTAATGGGTGATATCTGAGTATATTAGGGCATTTCCCAATTGGTCACATCCGATTGGTCCCGTGAGATCGGACAACGGCGCAATCACATTCATAAAACGAAGACACACCTCCATAAAGCCATCGACTGAAATGATCCCTTGGTGGGCCTCGAAATGCCCCTATCACAAAATAAAAAGCATATCATTTTCCTGTGAACTGTCGCCGATTTTATTTTTTTGAAATAGGTAAGGTTGTTTGTAATATGATTTTTCTTCAGAAAAACAAAGAAGCATGCACCATTAGAGTGAGAACTAAAATAGCTGATTCGCACAACTTCGTTTTTATCTCGCATAGAATCTCCCAGCCTCTGCACTCAAGTGAGACTGAGATGCCCAGGTCAAAATATTTAAATACAGATAATTTCATTAGCTCGTTTAAATGCGGCGAGCATGTGACTTGATGCTTCAGGAACAACTTTCGAACAGGATTATGTCCCTCCAGAAATATGTCCTTTGCAGCTGAGAGGTGGCACCGTGTGGAATACATGCCGAATCATAGCGTTAAGCTAAGGGCAGTGTTAACTGAAACGTGAAATGCCCTCAGCAAGCTAAGATGGATGTTGACTCGGTGGGCTCATTTCTCTCACCAGACTGTTCCACTATTAGGGAGTTAAGTGTAACTTGTCAACAAAAGGTTCAATTATGAGATTAAATTTGTTGGAACGATATTTTCTCAAATATCATAACAGCAGGGGGTTTTAGCCACTTTTTCATCTTGGTCACCCAGATTAAAAACTTGAATTTTTCTGAAGAATTGAAGTTTTGAGAAATTTTGAAATTGAGTTTTGCCCCAAACAATTGATTTTTTTATCGATGGGAAAATGCGCGCCAAATACGCGCAAAAAAATTGTGTTATAGTGGATAAATATTGACTTCTTCAAGAGATAAGTCGAGTTCCCAATTGAAAATGCTGAATTGTCGTGACAAATAATCAAGCAAAATAATTGTTGTTGTTGTTTTTACTAGCTCAACTCGCGAGTGCTACGTTAGCGTGTCTGGAGCAAGTCAAAATCGGCACGGGCAACGCAACGTTCATGTTCATGTGTTAGCTGCCCGTGTTGGCAAGCACGATTTTCTTCCGATTAAAATACTCAGTGACAAAGTTTTATTCAGCTTTTATTCTCCGCAACGATAAAACGCAGGAATCACTCCGCTTGTTCTGGTTTAGTTCCGTTTAGTTATCGAATGTTGCCAGGCATGAACATTCAACAATCGATAGTAATATAGGCTGAACAATCGTGCCAGTCAATCTGGTGCAGTTCTTTTTATTTATCCATTAGTTTTGCCTTTCAAGCATTCGCTAACCACAGCGCCCTCAACGAGCAGATCAATTGCATAAAGGGAGATCACTTTCAAGCAGCTCTCGTAAAAGTCTCGCGAGATCCCATTTTGCAGTATGCGCAAAGACGTTTCCGCGCAGTTTTTCTTCCTGGATTTTGGATTTTGAACTTCCGGTTCAGAATTTTATACTAACAATTTGGGATTGAAAGACAGACTTCCGTTTATCTGAGACAGCCCAAATTGTTACGAATTTCTAGTTCAATGTCTTCTCCACATTTGGCCCTGTAACGGTAAGTCTCAACTCTGCTTTGTTTTTTCGCAATCTTGCGGACAAGGCAATTTTTGCTCCCATGAGACCAAGCTGATGCAATAAGGCTGCGCGCTATGCGGCAGCCTTAACAAACAAATAAATATTATCAACATTTTCTTTATTATATACATGTGCACTCTAAAGATAGGTATTCGCAGAGGAACGCGAACAGAGTATCATAATCTCTATCAGTTTCCTGTAGAGCTTCTGCTCGCCATTCAGGTTAGATTTCATGGCATCTCGAATGGCCTTATCGGAACCGGGAAAGTTCTTCTGGCACTCGTCTGGAAGAGAATGAAATAATTCGCAGTTAGCCACTGTGAGAAATAATAACAATCCATGAATGGAGCTAGATTGAAAATTTTCCGTACAAAGATCAGTACTTTAATTTCTTAGCAATTAGAATATGATTGGCCTGTCCCAGGATGTAATCCAACCTTTGCTGGAACCCACCAGCCTGAATTGTGGACTTGGCCTGTTGCGGAAAATACATGCATATAATTAAAACCTGATCAGTTGTATATATGGTTTCGTATGACATGCAATTCAGTTCTTTTTTTTTTTTAATACACTCAGGATGATTGAATAGGTTGACTACCATAAAGGGTAAAGAAAGGAACACATCCGTGCGATTTACAAAAGTTTGATGAAGATGTCTATTATCCTTTCAACCAACTTTAAGCTGGGATATTCCCAGAGCTAATTAAGATCATTGAAACTTGTATACATGTAGTTCTAATTTATAATGTTACTGTAAAAGTTTGTGGGAAAATTCCAATAATCTAGAAATCCTATTGGATTGAATATTATAGGATTTTTTAGAATCTTATAGGATTTTTTAGAATCTTATAAGATTTTTTTCATAATCTTATACAATTTTTTTGAATCTTATAGGATTTTTTAGAATCCTATAGAATTTCTCAAAATCTTATAGGGTTTCTAAAAATCTTATAGGATCCTATAAGATATTTTTGTAAGGTTTTGAAATTTTACGTTGGCTCATAAAGACCACTTTAATGTACGGTGGCTCACAAGGGCCGCTTTTTAGATTTCGTTTTTCGTTCACTCCCATTTATCAGTTTGTAGTTGAACCACTTTTCGTTATGCCGCTTATTTATTAACCATACAAGCGATTACTTTACTAAGCCTTACTATATATATATAAATATATAGTTTATTATCATGTACCCGCATGATACTTATAGTAGAGCATTCCTTCTGAAAAATAAAGCATTTACTATCATGTACTCGCATGGTGCTTACGGAAGAACATTCCTTCTGCCAAATATACAGTTTACTAGCATGTAACAGCGTGATGCTTGTGCAAGAGCATTCCTTCTGACAAATATACAGTTTACTACCTTGCGTCAGCGTAAAGCTTATGGTAGAACATTCCTTCTAACAAACATATAGTTTACTAGCATGTACCAACATGATCTTTATGTAAGAGCATCCGTCTGACAAATATGTAGTTTACTGGCATGTACCCGTATAATGCTTATGGAAGAGCATTCCTTCTGACAAATGTACAGTTTACTGGCATGTACCCGCATGGAGCTTATGAAAGAGCATTCCTTCTGACAAATATACAGTTTACTAGCATGTACCCTCATGATGCTTATGGAAGAGCATTCCTTCTGACAAATATACAGTTTACTAGCATCTACCCGTATAATGCTTATGGAAGAGCATTCCTTCTGACAAATATACAGTTTACTGGCATCTACCCGTATAATGCTTATGGAAGAGCATTCCTTCTGACAAATATACAGTTTACTGGCATGTACCCTCATGATGCTTATGGAAGAGCATTCCTTCTGACAAATATACAGTTTACTAGCATGTACCCGCATGGAGCTTATGAAAGAGCATTCCTTCTGACAAATATACAGTTTACTAGCATGTACCCGCATGGAGCTTATGGAAGAGCATTCCTTCTGACAAATGTACAGTTTACTAGCATGTACCCTCATGATGCTTATGAAAGAGCATTCCTTCTGACAAATATACAGTTTACTAGCATCTACCCGCATGGAGCTTATGAAAGAGCATTCCTTCTGACAAATATACAGTTTACTAGCATCTACCCGTATAATGCTTATGGAAGAGCATTCCTTCTGACAAATGTACAGTTTACTGGCATGTACCCGCATGGAGCTTATGAAAGAGCATTCCTTCTGACAAATATACAGTTTACTAGCATGTACCCTCATGATGCTTATGAAAGAGCATTCCTTCTGACAAATATACAGTTTACTAGCATCTACCCGCATGGAGCTTATGAAAGAGCATTCCTTCTGACAAATATACAGTTTACTAGCATCTACCCGTATAATGCTTATGGAAGAGCATTCCTTCTGACAAATGTACAGTTTACTGGCATGTACCCGCATGGAGCTTATGAAAGAGCATTCCTTCTGACAAATATACAGTTTACTAGCATCTACCCGTATAATGCTTATGGAAGAGCATTCCTTCTGACAAATGTACAGTTTACTGGCATGTACCCGCATGGAGCTTATGAAAGAGCATTCCTTCTGACAAATATACAGTTTACTAGCATGTACCCTCATGATGCTTATGGAAGAGCATTCCTTCTGACAAATATACAGTTTACTAGCATGTACCCTCATGATGCTTATGAAAGAGCATTCCTTCTGACAAATATACAGTTTACTAGCATCTACCCGTATAATGCTTATGGAAGAGCATTCCTTCTGACAAATATACAGTTTACTGGCATCTACCCGTATAATGCTTATGGAAGAGCATTCCTTCTGACAAATATACAGTTTACTAGCATCTACCCGTATAATGCTTATGGAAGAGCATTCCTTCTGACAAATGTACAGTTTACTGGCATGTACCCGCATGGAGCTTATGAAAGAGCATTGCTTCTGACAAATATACAGTTTACTAGCATGTACCCTCATGATGCTTATGAAAGAGCATTCCTTCTGACAAATATACAGTTTACTAGCATGTACCCTCATGATGCTTATGAAAGAGCATTCCTTCTGACGAATATACAGTTTACTAGCATCTACCCGCATGGAGCTTATGAAAGAGCATTCCTTCTGACAAATATACAGTTTACTAGCATGTACCCTCATGATGCTTATGGAAGAGCATTCCTTCTGACAAATATACAGTTTACTAGCATGTACCCTCATGATGCTTATGAAAGAGCATTCCTTCTGACAAATATACAGTTTACTAGCATCTACCCGTATAATGCTTATGGAAGAGCATTCCTTCTGACAAATGTACAGTTTACTAGCATGTACCCGCATGGAGCTTATGAAAGAGCATTCCTTCTGACAAATATACAGTTTACTAGCATGTACCCTCATGATGCTTATGGAAGAGCATTCCTTCTGACAAATATACAGTTTACTAGCATCTACCCGTATAATGCTTATGGAAGAGCATTCCTTCTGACAAATGTACAGTTTACTGGCATGTACCCGCATGGAGCTTATGAAAGAGCATTCCTTCTGACAAATATACAGTTTACTAGCATGTACCCTCATGATGCTTATGGAAGAGCATTCCTTCTGACAAATATACAGTTTACTAGCATGTACCCTCATGATGCTTATGAAAGAGCATTCCTTCTGACAAATATACAGTTTACTAGCATGTACCCTCATGATGCTTATGGAAGAGCATTCCTTCTGACAAATATACAGTTTACTGGCATCTACCCGCATGGAGCTTATGAAAGAGCATTCCTTCTGACAAATATACAGTTTACTAGCATCTACCCGTATAATGCTTATGGAAGAGCATTCCTTCTGACAAATGTACAGTTTACTGGCATGTACCCGCATGGAGCTTATGAAAGAGCATTCCTTCTGACAAATATACAGTTTACTAGCATGTACCCTCATGATGCTTATGGAAGAGCATTCCTTCTGACAAATATACAGTTTACTAGCATCTACCCGTATAATGCTTATGGAAGAGCATTCCTTCTGACAAATATACAGTTTACTGGCATCTACCCGTATAATGCTTATGGAAGAGCATTCCTTCTGACAAATATACAGTTTACTGGCATGTACCCTCATGATGCTTATGGAAGAGCATTCCTTCTGACAAATATACAGTTTACTAGCATCTACCCGTATAATGCTTATGGAAGAGCATTCCTTCTGACAAATGTACAGTTTACTGGCATGTACCCTCATGATGCTTATGGAAGAGCATTCCTTCTGACAAATATACAGTTTACTAGCATCTACCCGTATAATGCTTATGGAAGAGCATTCCTTCTGACAAATATACAGTTTACTAGCATGAACCCTCATGATGCTTATGAAAGAGCATTCCTTCTGACAAATATACAGTTTACTAGCATCTACCCGTATAATGCTTATGGAAGAGCATTCCTTCTGACAAATGTACAGTTTACTGGCATGTACCCGCATGGAGCTTATGAAAGAGCATTCCTTCTGACAAATATACAGTTTACTAGCATGTACCCTCATGATGCTTATGGAAGAGCATTCCTTCTGACAAATATACAGTTTACTAGCATCTACCCGTATAATGCTTATGGAAGAGCATTCCTTCTGACAAATATACAGTTTACTGGCATCTACCCGTATAATGCTTATGGAAGAGCATTCCTTCTGACAAATGTACAGTTTACTGGCATGTACCCGCATGGAGCTTATGAAAGAGCATTCCTTCTGACAAATGTACAGTTTACTAGCATGTACCCTCATGATGCTTATGGAAGAGCATTCCTTCTGACAAATATACAGTTTACTAGCATCTACCCGTATAATGCTTATGGAAGAGCATTCCTTCTGACAAATATACAGTTTACTAGCATGAATCCTCATGATGCTTATGAAAGAGCATTCCTTCTGACAAATATACAGTTTACTAGCATCTACCCGTATAATGCTTATGGAAGAGCATTCCTTCTGACAAATGTACAGTTTACTGGCATGTACCCGCATGGAGCTTATGAAAGAGCATTCCTTCTGACAAATATACAGTTTACTAGCATGTACCCTCATGATGCTTATGGAAGAGCATTCCTTCTGACAAATATACAGTTTACTAGCATCTACCCGTATAATGCTTATGGAAGAGCATTCCTTCTGACAAATATACAGTTTACTGGCATCTACCCGTATAATGCTTATGGAAGAGCATTCCTTCTGACAAATATACAGTTTACTGGCATGTACCCTCATGATGCTTATGGAAGAGCATTCCTTCTGACAAATGTACAGTTTACTGGCATGTACCCGCATGGAGCTTATGAAAGAGCATTCCTTCTGACAAATGTACAGTTTACTAGCATGTACCCTCATGATGCTTATGGAAGAGCATTCCTTCTGACAAATATACAGTTTACTAGCATCTACCCGTATAATGCTTATGGAAGAGCATTCCTTCTGACAAATATACAGTTTACTAGCATGAACCCTCATGATGCTTATGAAAGAGCATTCCTTCTGACAAATATACAGTTTACTAGCATCTACCCGTATAATGCTTATGGAAGAGCATTCCTTCTGACAAATGTACAGTTTACTGGCATGTACCCGCATGGAGCTTATGAAAGAGCATTCCTTCTGACAAATATACAGTTTACTAGCATGTACCCTCATGATGCTTATGGAAGAGCATTCCTTCTGACAAATATACAGTTTACTAGCATGTACCCTCATGATGCTTATGAAAGAGCATTCCTTCTGACAAATATACAGTTTACTAGCATGTACCCTCATGATGCTTATGAAAGAGCATTCCTTCTGACAAATATACAGTTTACTAGCATGTACCCTCAGGATGCTTATGGAAGAGCATTCCTTCTGACAAATATACAGTTTACTGGCATCTACCCGCATGGAGCTTATGAAAGAGCATTCCTTCTGACAAATATACAGTTTACTAGCATCTACCCGTATAATGCTTATGGAAGAGCATTCCTTCTGACAAATGTACAGTTTACTGGCATGTACCCGCATGGAGCTTATGAAAGAGCATTCCTTCTGACAAATATACAGTTTACTAGCATGTACCCTCATGATGCTTATGGAAGAGCATTCCTTCTGACAAATATACAGTTTACTAGCATCTACCCGTATAATGCTTATTGAAGAGCATTCCTTCTGACAAATATACAGTTTACTGGCATCTACCCGTATAATGCTTATGGAAGAGCATTCCTTCTGACAAATATACAGTTTACTGGCATGTACCCTCATGATGCTTATGGAAGAGCATTCCTTCTGACAAATATACAGTTTACTGGCATCTACCCGTATAATGCTTATGGAAGAGCATTCCTTCTGACAAATGTACAGTTTACTGGCATGTACCCTCATGATGCTTATGGAAGAGCATTCCTTCTGACAAATATACAGTTTACTAGCATCTACCCGTATAATGCTTATGGAAGAGCATTCCTTCTGACAAATATACAGTTTACTAGCATCTACCCGTATAATGCTTATGGAAGAGCATTCCTTCTGACAAATATACAGTTTACTGGCATCTACCCGTATAATGCTTATGGAAGAGCATTCCTTCTGACAAATGTACAGTTTACTGGCATGTACCCTCATGATGCTTATGGAAGAGCATTCCTTCTGACAAATATACAGTTTACTAGCATCTACCCGTATAATGCTTATGGAAGAGCATTCCTTCTGACAAATATACAGTTTACTAGCATCTACCCGTATAATGCTTATGGAAGAGCATTCCTTCTGACAAATATACAGTTTACTGGCATCTACCCGTATAATGCTTATGGAAGAGCATTCCTTCTGACAAATATACAGTTTACTGGCATGTACCCTCATGATGCTTATGGAAGAGCATTCCTTCTGACAAATATACAGTTTACTGGCATCTACCCGTATAATGCTTATGGAAGAGCATTCCTTCTGACAAATGTACAGTTTACTGGCATGTACCCTCATGATGCTTATGGAAGAGCATTCCTTCTGACAAATATACAGTTTACTAGCATCTACCCGTATAATGCTTATGGAAGAGCATTCCTTCTGACAAATATACAGTTTACTAACATCTACCCGTATAATGCTTATGGAAGAGCATTCCTTCTGACAAATATACAGTTTACTGGCATCTACCCGTATAATGCTTATGGAAGAGCATTCCTTCTGACAAATATACAGTTTACTGGCATGTACCCTCATGATGCTTATGGAAGAGCATTCCTTCTGACAAATATACAGTTTACTGGCATCTACCCGTATAATGCTTATGGAAGAGCATTCCTTCTGACAAATGTACAGTTTACTGGCATGTACCCTCATGATGCTTATGGAAGAGCATTCCTTCTGACAAATATACAGTTTACTAGCATCTACCCGTATAATGCTTATGGAAGAGCATTCCTTCTGACAAATATACAGTTTACTGGCATCTACCCGTATAATGCTTATGGAAGAGCATTCCTTCTGACAAATATACAGTTTACTGGCATGTACCCGCATGGAGCTTATGAAAGAGCATTCCTTCTGACAAATATACAGTTTACTAGCATCTACCCGTATAATGCTTATGGAAGAGCATTCCTTCTGACAAATGTACAGTTTACTGGCATGTACCCGCATGGAGCTTATGAAAGAGCATTCCTTCTGACAAATATACAGTTTACTAGCATGTACCCTCATGATGCTTATGGAAGAGCATTCCTTCTGACAAATATACAGTTTACTAGCATGTACCCTCATGATGCTTATGAAAGAGCATTCCTTCTGACAAATATACAGTTTACTAGCATGTACCCTCAGGATGCTTATGGAAGAGCATTCCTTCTGACAAATATACAGTTTACTGGCATCTACCCGCATGGAGCTTATGAAAGAGCATTCCTTCTGACAAATATACAGTTTACTAGCATCTACCCGTATAATGCTTATGGAAGAGCATTCCTTCTGACAAATGTACAGTTTACTGGCATGTACCCGCATGGAGCTTATGAAAGAGCATTCCTTCTGACAAATATACAGTTTACTAGCATGTACCCTCATGATGCTTATGGAAGAGCATTCCTTCTGACAAATATACAGTTTACTAGCATCTACCCGTATAATGCTTATGGAAGAGCATTCCTTCTGACAAATATACAGTTTACTGGCATCTACCCGTATAATGCTTATGGAAGAGCATTCCTTCTGACAAATATACAGTTTACTGGCATGTACCCTCATGATGCTTATGGAAGAGCATTCCTTCTGACAAATATACAGTTTACTAGCATCTACCCGTATAATGCTTATGGAAGAGCATTCCTTCTGACAAATATACAGTTTACTAGCATGAACCCTCATGATGCTTATGAAAGAGCATTCCTTCTGACAAATATACAGTTTACTAGCATCTACCCGTATAATGCTTATGGAAGAGCATTCCTTCTGACAAATGTACAGTTTACTGGCATGTACCCGCATGGAGCTTATGAAAGAGCATTCCTTCTGACAAATATACAGTTTACTAGCATGTACCCTCATGATGCTTATGGAAGAGCATTCCTTCTGACAAATATACAGTTTACTAGCATCTACCCGTATAATGCTTATGGAAGAGCATTCCTTCTGACAAATATACAGTTTACTGGCATCTACCCGTATAATGCTTATGGAAGAGCATTCCTTCTGACAAATATACAGTTTACTGGCATGTACCCTCATGATGCTTATGGAAGAGCATTCCTTCTGACAAATATACAGTTTACTAGCATGTACCCGCATGGAGCTTATGAAAGAGCATTCCTTCTGACAAATATACAGTTTACTAGCATCTACCCGTATAATGCTTATGGAAGAGCATTCCTTCTGACAAATGTACAGTTTACTGGCATGTACCCGCATGGAGCTTATGAAAGAGCATTCCTTCTGACAAATATACAGTTTACTAGCATGTACCCTCATGATGCTTATGGAAGAGCATTCCTTCTGACAAATATACAGTTTACTAGCATCTACCCGTATAATGCTTATTGAAGAGCATTCCTTCTGACAAATATACAGTTTACTGGCATCTACCCGTATAATGCTTATGGAAGAGCATTCCTTCTGACAAATATACAGTTTACTGGCATGTACCCTCATGATGCTTATGGAAGAGCATTCCTTCTGACAAATATACAGTTTACTAGCATGTACCCTCATGATGCTTATGGAAGAGCATTCCTTCTGACAAATATACAGTTTACTAGCATGTACCCTCATGATGCTTATGAAAGAGCATTCCTTCTGACAAATATACAGTTTACTAGCATGTACCCTCATGATGCTTATGGAAGAGCATTCCTTCTGACAAATATACAGTTTACTGGCATCTACCCGCATGGAGCTTATGAAAGAGCATTCCTTCTGACAAATATACAGTTTACTAGCATCTACCCGTATAATGCTTATGGAAGAGCATTCCTTCTGACAAATGTACAGTTTACTGGCATGTACCCGCATGGAGCTTATGAAAGAGCATTCCTTCTGACAAATATACAGTTTACTAGCATGTACCCTCATGATGCTTATGGAAGAGCATTCCTTCTGACAAATATACAGTTTACTAGCATCTACCCGTATAATGCTTATGGAAGAGCATTCCTTCTGACAAATATACAGTTTACTGGCATCTACCCGTATAATGCTTATGGAAGAGCATTCCTTCTGACAAATATACAGTTTACTGGCATGTACCCTCATGATGCTTATGGAAGAGCATTCCTTCTGACAAATATACAGTTTACTAGCATCTACCCGTATAATGCTTATGGAAGAGCATTCCTTCTGACAAATGTACAGTTTACTGGCATGTACCCTCATGATGCTTATGGAAGAGCATTCCTTCTGACAAATATACAGTTTACTAGCATCTACCCGTATAATGCTTATGGAAGAGCATTCCTTCTGACAAATATACAGTTTACTAGCATCTACCCGTATAATGCTTATGGAAGAGCATTCCTTCTGACAAATATACAGTTTACTGGCATCTACCCGTATAATGCTTATGGAAGAGCATTCCTTCTGACAAATGTACAGTTTACTGGCATGTACCCTCATGATGCTTATGGAAGAGCATTCCTTCTGACAAATATACAGTTTACTAGCATCTACCCGTATAATGCTTATGGAAGAGCATTCCTTCTGACAAATATACAGTTTACTAGCATCTACCCGTATAATGCTTATGGAAGAGCATTCCTTCTGACAAATATACAGTTTACTAGCATGTACCCGCATGGAGCTTATGAAAGAGCATTCCTTCTGACAAATATACAGTTTACTAGCATCTACCCGTATAATGCTTATGGAAGAGCATTCCTTCTGACAAATGTACAGTTTACTGGCATGTACCCGCATGGAGCTTATGAAAGAGCATTCCTTCTGACAAATGTACAGTTTACTAGCATGTACCCTCATGATGCTTATGGAAGAGCATTCCTTCTGACAAATATACAGTTTACTAGCATCTACCCGTATAATGCTTATGGAAGAGCATTCCTTCTGACAAATATACAGTTTACTGGAGATTCACCCGTATAATGCTATGGAAGAGCATTCTCTGACAAATATACAGTTTACTACATGTACCCTCATGATGCTTATGGAAGACATTCCTTCTGTGGACAAATATACAGTTTACTAGCATCTACCCGTATAATGCTTATGGAAGAGCATTCCTTCTGACAAATATACAGTTTACTAGCATCTACCCGTATAATGCTTATGGAAGAGCATTCCTTCTGACAAATATACAGTTTACTGGCATGTACCCTCATGATGCTTATGGAAGAGCATTCCTTCTGACAAATATACAGTTTACTAGCATCTACCCGTATAATGCTTATGGAAGAGCATTCCTTCTGACAAATATACAGTTTACTAGCATGAACCCTCATGATGCTTATGAAAGAGCATTCCTTCTGACAAATATACAGTTTACTAGCATCTACCCGTATAATGCTTATGGAAGAGCATTCCTTCTGACAAATGTACAGTTTACTGGCATGTACCCGCATGGAGCTTATGAAAGAGCATTCCTTCTGACAAATATACAGTTTACTAGCATGTACCCTCATGATGCTTATGGAAGAGCATTCCTTCTGACAAATATACAGTTTACTAGCATCTACCCGTATAATGCTTATGGAAGAGCATTCCTTCTGACAAATATACAGTTTACTGGCATCTACCCGTATAATGCTTATGGAAGAGCATTCCTTCTGACAAATGTACAGTTTACTGGCATGTACCCGCATGGAGCTTATGAAAGAGCATTCCTTCTGACAAATGTACAGTTTACTAGCATGTACCCTCATGATGCTTATGGAAGAGCATTCCTTCTGACAAATATACAGTTTACTAGCATCTACCCGTATAATGCTTATGGAAGAGCATTCCTTCTGACAAATATACAGTTTACTGGCATCTACCCTCATGATGCTTATGGAAGAGCATTCCTTCTGACAAATATACAGTTTACTGGCATCTACCCGTATAATGCTTATGGAAGAGCATTCCTTCTGACAAATGTACAGTTTACTGGCATGTACCCTCATGATGCTTATGGAAGAGCATTCCTTCTGACAAATATACAGTTTACTAGCATCTACCCGTATAATGCTTATGGAAGAGCATTCCTTCTGACAAATATACAGTTTACTAGCATCTACCCGTATAATGCTTATGGAAGAGCATTCCTTCTGACAAATATACAGTTTACTGGCATCTACCCGTATAATGCTTATGGAAGAGCATTCCTTCTGACAAATATACAGTTTACTGGCATGTACCCTCATGATGCTTATGGAAGAGCATTCCTTCTGACAAATATACAGTTTACTAGCATCTACCCGTATAATGCTTATGGAAGAGCATTCCTTCTGACAAATATACAGTTTACTAGCATCTACCCGTATAATGCTTATGGAAGAGCATTCCTTCTGACAAATATACAGTTTACTAGCATGAACCCACATGTTTATGATAGACCAATCCTTGTTGCTTAAGCATTCAAGACGTACACACAGGATAAACTGTAGAATTTACTATTACGCTCCCGTTTACATAATGAGGACCCAGTTGTGTAAAGAATGCCCAAACATTGAAGGGGGCTAACTCAGTATATACATAAGGAACGTTCTTTATTTCAAACATCGATATACTTTAAAACCACTGTTAACTTTTTGTCATATCAGCATACCGAAGGGGGTCTGGAAGAAGAAATGATAAAACGAGAAAAAAAAACAAGAAACTAAATAAGAAAAAATAGCTCTCATTGGGGTACTTTACAAGCAGTTGATTTGAATGTTTCATGCTTGAAAAATCGCAGAAAATATTGTTTTAATTTTTGGGCACCAAGGGATGGTTCTGTTATTTGAGGTCGATGTGAATATGATCCATACAAGCCCCAGGATTTATCTATCATTATAAGCTACTTTCCTGCAATAGAAAATATATTTGTACCAAATCTCTAGTCTCACTTTTCTTTTCAGTCTACCATAGCGGAAACTGTTGGTGAATGAACATCAGCCAAATAAAATGGATTTTATTGCTACATAACTTAATCTAGCCGATTTATCACCCTTATTCTATTGCGATCGCATTGAAGCCTTAGTGACAGATACGGAAGTTGACAGAAAATAGTTAAACTAAGTGAAACGTGATACGATGAAATGTATGAAAATGGAGCGATATGCAAGATGTGAGCATATCAACCATATGTCTCTACAGGAACGCTTTCCTCGGCTTTCTTACATGAGACATAGACAACTCCCACATGGGATCATAAATGGAATTGGAGTGATCCGGAAGAGACGGCTGCCGATTGAAGATCTTTGAAAACTGTACAAACTCTTTTCTTAAAAGCGATCGCTCCTGTGTGATTGTCATCTGTAAATCTGAGAGTGGGATGGGCAAACTATTCTCCGCCACTCGGCTGATGACTCCGAATCATAGGTAAGGGAGACAATAAACCGAGGTCTGGTAGAACACAATCGGGCTTCCAGGTGATCATACCTTCTCACTTCTGTCTACGCTTCTTAGAACTTGCACTAGCTTGAGGCATTTTTATTGGTGATCTGGTATTTCATGAACATGGACGAGAAAGAAATTTTAACTAACATTTAGATCTCATAAAACATCAACGAGGGATGTAGGGTAAATATTGGTGGCATACCATGACGTCAAGACAGGTCGTCAACAATTTTAACAGATATAGAACTTTAGTTGGATACAAAGAAAAATAGTATCAAACGATAGTCATGGAAAGAAGACTTTTACAACCATATGCTTCTATCGATATCGTTGTTTTTATTTAAAAAAATGTCCCCTCCAATATATCGCTCACCAAAGGTCCGTAAAATAACACTAACCAAACAGGCATGCAATAGCAATAACACTTGAATCTCTCATTTTCATATTCTTCCACTTAAGTGATGCCTATCCTCATCTTGAAGAGTGCCACTAATGGCACGTGACGAGATATATATCTCCAAGTGACCATCCGGCAAATGTTTCCATCACTGTTCTGTACTTTACAATGAAGAATGGTGCAGCCCTTAGAATATCATAGTAATTGTCTGTTTTGATCTCTTTCTCGATCTAAGGCTTTTTCGGATTTGAACAGTGCTGGTTAAGTTTTCATCATCGCCGGAATTGAAGATAGGAAATTGTTTATTCCTTCAGGATCAGAAGCAAAGTGAATGGGGAATGTCACAAAGTCTCCCTGCCCAGTACCATGCTACTGTTATCGCGTTTGAATCTCGCCGAGAGATAAAAAAAAAAGGTGTGAGAAAAGAGCTATGTCCGCAACACGCAGACAGAGACTAACTGCAATTCACTGGTATACATACCAAGTGTGACCATTAGGCTGATTTGGGAGTTATTCTAAGCGGACACCCGTTCATTTGAAGATATTTAAAAACTTTACCACATTAACTCCTTCCTTTTCAGCGGGCACAAAGTGCTTTCAATTGATGTTGTGCTCCAGAAAGATGGCTGACCAATAATATGGCTTGGAATGTCTGCCGACCGTGATATCACCCTATTCCGCGATGAGACCATAATAGTACCGTTATTCGTATCTATACTTTTTGGTCTAATGATGCATTGGTCGAGATTGTTTCTTTGTTGTACTTTGAAAGAAACTTGTTTCCTTCCATATCCTGTTGTACCAATGAAGCTTTGTTTCTGTCAGTTAAAGCAAGAACTGAGTAGAACAGCGAGGGTATTGTAGGCAAAAATGCTGGAAACTACATGTAAATCAGAAAAATGACACGTTTGAAAAATATTGTAGAAAACGTTTTATTTTTTGGGGACACTGGGGATATTTTTGTCATTTGAGATGGACATGAACTATAAACAATCCACAATTTATTTATCATCGAAAGCTACTTTCTTGCAAGAGAAAATAAAGGCTAGTTTACCAAACAATCTCCAGTCTCCGTTCTCACTGTTCTCTTCTGTCTACCATACTGTTCATACTATACACTGAAATTGTTGGTGAATGAACAGCAGTCACCTATTATGGATTCGGCTGCTCGAACATCACTTAACCTTGCCCATTTATCACCATTATTCTATTGCGATCGCATTGAAGCCATATTGGTAGATACTGAAAGTGATAGAAAATAGCTACACTTAAGTAAAGCTTGATACAATGAACGTATAAAACCCCAACATGGGACCATACGTATAATAGGGGTGATCCCGAATACACGCCTGACATTTGAAGAAATTTGAAAACTGTTCAAACTTGCTCATTCTTTTCTCAGTAGCGATCGTTTCTGTGTGATTGTCATCTGTAAATCTGAAAATGGGGTGGAAAAAACTATTCTCCGCCTTCAGCGTTTGCCACACGGGTGATGGTTCCAATTGATAGGCAAGGGAGACAATAAACCAAGGTCTGGTAGAACACAATCGGTGATCCTGGTAATCACACCTCTTCACTTCTGTTTATGCTTCTTAAAACTTGCACTGGCCTGGGCCTTTTTTATCGGTGATCTGGTAATTCATGATCCTGAACAAAACAGAAGTTTTACTAATATTTAGATCTTGTATAACATAAAAGAGGGATGTAGGGTATATATTGGTGATATTCCATGGCGTCAATGACATGTGGTCAGCAATTTTCACAGATGCAAGAACTTAGTCTGACACAAAAAAAATTAATACCAAACAGTAACTTGGAAAGAAAACGTAACCATTTGCAAATATAAAAAACAGGCTTATTCTCATATGATTCTATCAATATCGTTGTCAACATATAAGAAATGTACTAACAGTTAATATTTGACAGTTCAATATACTACTCAATTGCTCTCCAATATATCGCTCACCACAGGCCCTTAAAACAAAATTAACAAAATAGGAGTGCTTCGCAATAACCCTAGAATCACTCCTCTGCATCTTCTTTCATTTAAGCTATATCTAAATATCACAGTATGGATTAAGAATACTGATCAGCGATACGGATTTGATTTTTTGGGAACATCATGATGTCTTGCCGGCATCATTGAAAACTGTTGACCGCTTCTCTCTTGCAGGAAACAAGCCTATGTTTATGTATACTATGATTGTCTTTTTGAATTTGATGCTAAAACTGTTATATGGAATATGGAATAGGTCTTTGGATTATGGACGCGGATATTCTCTAATGGACGACGGCTGGATTATGAATGACGGACTAGACGCTTGTAATTTGTTGAATATCCATTGTGAAGCCTATCTGCATCTTAAAGAGTGCCTCTAATGATACGTGACGAGATATATATTTACAATTTTCTATACGATAACTGTTTCCATCACTCTTCTATATTATACAATGAAGAATGAAGCAGGCCTTGGAATGCCGTAGTAACTACCGTCTGTTTCTCTTTCTCGATCTAAGGCATTTCCAGATTATAAAGGTGCTCGTTAAGTTTTCATCATCGGCCGGAATTGAGAATAGGAAATTGTTTATTCCTGAAGTCAGGCAATTCAAGATCAAGATCAAGATCAGAATCAAAGTGAATGGGGAATGTCACAAAGTCTCCGACGCCCAGTACCATTCCACTGTTATCGCGTTTGAATCTCACCGAGAGATAAAAACAAAAGTGTGAGAAAAGAGCTATATATCCGTAACACACAGACAGAAACTATCTGCAATTCACTGGTATAACATACCACGTGTGACCATTAGGCTGATTGGGTGTGATTCTAAGAAGACAACCGTTCATTTGAATATTTTAAAAGCTTTATCACATTTATTCCTTCCTTTTCAGCAGGCAGGAAGTGCTTTATATTGAAGTTGTGCTCCAGAAATATGACTAAACAATTATATGCCTGGAAATGGCGGCCGACCGTGATATCGCCCAATTCCGCGATAAGATCATGATTTCTCTCGGAGACAGAAAAAATACCATTACTCCTATGTCAGTTTTTCTCTAACGATGCATTCATCGAGATTGTTTCTTTGTTGCACTTCCGAAGAAACTTGTTTTCCTTTCATATTCTGTTGTATTCATGGAGATTTGTTTCTGCCAGTGTAAGTAAGAACCGAGTAGAATAGCGAGGGTATTGTAGAAAAAACAGGAAGCTAAATCAGAAAAATGACGGGCTACTGTACAAACAAGTGATTCGAATCTTCTTTACACGCTTGAAAAATATCGTAGAAAATGTTTATTTTTATTTTTTTGGCATTAGGGATAGTTTTGTCATTTGACATTAACATGAACCATATACGGTACATAATTTATTTATGATCGGAAACTAATTTCTTGAAATAGAAAACAAACATTGGTTTACCAAGCAATCTCTAGTCTCCGTTCTCACTGTTCTCTTCTGTCTACCATACTGTTCATACTATACGCTGGAATTGTTGGTGAAAGAACAGCAGTCAAATATAATGGATTCGGCTGCTAGAACATCACTTAACCTTGCCCATTTATCACCATTATTCTATCGCGATCGCATTGAAGCCATACTGATAGATACGGAAAATCATAGAAAATAGCTAAACTAAGTAAAGAGTGATAAAATGAAACGTATAAAGCTCCCAAATAGGGCCATAAATGTAATAGGGTTGATCCTGAATCGACGTCTGGCATTTGAAGACCTTTGAAAACTGCTCACACTTGCTCATTCTTTTCTCAATAGCGATCGTTCCTGTGTGATTGTCATCTGTAAATCTGAAAGTAGGGTCGGCAAAACTATTCTCCGCCTTAAGCGTTTGTCACTCGGATGATGACTCCAAATGATATATAAGGGAGACAATAAACCGAGGTCTGGTAGAACACAATCGGTGATCCATGTGATCACACCTCATCACTTCTGTTTACGCTTCTTGGGGTTTCACTAGCTTGAGACGTTATTATTTGTGATCTGGTATTTGATGAACATGGACAAAACAGAAGTTTTAACTAACGTTTATATCTCGTATAACATCAAACAGGGATGTATGATATAAGCTGTAGGACACAAAACAGAATAGTTTTAAACGATAAACATAAAAAGAAGACGCTTACAACCATTTAAAAATAATTAAAAAACAGGCGTTTTCTCATGTGCTTCTATCAATATCGTTTTTTCCATATAAAACATGTACTAATAGTTAATATTTGATAGTTCAGTAGTATACAACCGGCAAGATGGCGCAGTATAAACCCGGATGTAGAGGTCATAGAGGTCATTTGTGAATCCATGAGGTCAATGCGCATGCGCAGACCTTGGTTTGACGTCATAAGTGTGGATGTGCGCATGCGTGAGTGGATGTGAGTGGAGGTGGGTACAAGATGGCGGCTATTTACCTCCCACCACACCACGACACAGTCCGCCATTTTGTACCCACCTCCACTACACAGTGCACTGATTGACACCGGTGTGGTGGGTTTCAAAATGGCGGCCTGTTTTTGTCATTTTTCCTGTTTTTGTCCACCATTTTGAAACCCACCACACCGGTGTCAATCAGTGCACTGTGTAGTGGAGGTGGGTACAAGATGGCGGCCTGTTGTGGTGGTGTGAGTCACATACATGCATGTACATGCTGCTCAATATGAGGTGGGTTTCAAAATGGCGGCCTGTTTTTGTCATTTTTACTGTTTTTGTCCACCATTTTCAAACTCACCTCTCACATCCACAGCTGTTGTGGGAGGTGGGTTTCAAAATGGCGGCCTGTTTTTGTCATTTTTCCTGTTTTTGTCAGGAGGTGGGTTTCAAAATGGCGGCCTGTTTTTGTCATTTTTCTTGTTTTTGTCCACCATTTTGAAACCCACCTCACACATCCACATACATGCATGTACATGCTGCTCAATATGAGGTGGGTTTCAAAATGGCGGCCTGTTTTTGTCATTTTTACTGTTTTTGTCCACCATTTTGAAACTCACCTCCCACATCCACAGCTGTTGTGGGAGGTGGGTTTCAAAATGGCGGCCTGTTTTTGTCATTTTTCCTGTTTTTGTCCACCATTTTGAAACCCACCTCACACATCCACATACATGCATGTACATGCTGCTCAATATGAGGTGGGTTTCAAAATGGCGGCCTGTTTTTGTCATTTTTACTGTTTTTGTCCACCATTTTGAAACTCACCTCCCACATCCACAGCTGTTGTGGGAGGTGGGTTTCAAAATGGAGGCCTGTTTTTGTCATTTTTCTTGTTTTTGTCCACCATTTTGAAACCCACCTGCCAATGGAGGTGAGTATCCGCCATTTTTTGTGACCTGGGACTATGGGATGCATGTACTCACTTGGTTCTGGGTATTTGTCATCACGGGGAGGTCACGTGATCAGTTCAAGGTCATATCCATTTTTTTCCATCACGGTTGTGCGCAGGTGTATGACGTCACTTCCGGTCTGCGTGAATCGGGCGTGACCTGGAAAAAGGATTGATCTGTAATCTGTGTTGTTGTTGTTGTTGTTGTTGCTCCCTTTTTTTGGACTAACCCATCAGAATAGTACGTATCACGGACTACACCCGTAGAGCTACATCTGGTCTATAAAACACGTCCCTCTGGATCCCACACCTTCATTTCTACAGAGCCATGGCGGAGATCCAGCCCCATGCGACTCGCATTTTACAGTATGCCACCGTGGTGAATTCATTCACGGGTTACCGAGCAGTGGTCCGGTCCATGTTTGCAGATGGCGACGACAACGAGGGACGACGCCAGACTGAACGAGTTCACAGAAGCGGTCCTCCACAGTGCCATCACTCACCACTACTGGACTATGACAGCCATCCTTGATGCTCGCGCTATGGACCAGGAGCGCTCACGCCGGAACCAGTGCCGGCTGGTTGGCCTCATACTAGTCTGTGCCCTATTGACCCTGGCGCTGTGGTATTGACACTATAAATACAGGGGATGAGACAGAGTGTGTGTCATTCTCCCTTCGACATTTACAGCAAGCATGTCACTACGCGCCATCCTGCCTCTTACACCCAGTCTGAGGTTATACATTTATCAAGATAAAGTCACGCTGGTGAAAGACGATCAAGCTATTTACTGGACGCCCGCTGAGAGGCTATCGAATCCGGTGACACTACAGCGTGATGGGTGGACTAAGTTTAAACGGGTGTTGAGCGGTGAGTTGGACGGAGACCTCATCCACCTGGACAACGCCATCTACGTATATTCCGTACCACCCGTCCACATACGTCTGGGTCCCTACCAAGAGCCTACGCGAAGTATCAGCCTAACTTCCTCTGTGTGGTCAGCCTTGGAGAAAATAGTGCCTATTGTGGACCAGTTATTTACACCGGACGACCGATCACCCGACCAATTAGCGTGGGTTCGTGCTATGGAAGACGCGGCGGCTGAACCCCATGAACAACTACATGAACCCGACGACGATGCCATTGATTACCCCGCTAGACTCAGTCAGCCCAATGACATGACCACCTGATCCTTTGATCTCACGGGGTTCTCCCTATAAATACGAGAGACAGTGAAATCTGGTACCATTCACGTACTGACCATGACGGAGCATATAGTACTGGCGTATTTCAGCTTGACCCCGAGGTTTTCCTGCACGTGTATGCGGATAAGGTCGATATCATGGAGGAGGTGGTGGGAGACACGGACCCTACACAACCGTGCCCGGCTCACATTCGTCTGTCCCGGGAGAGCTGGACCAAATTCAAACGGGTGTTGTCTGGTGAACTGGACGGCGACCTCATCCACTTGTGTCACGATGTGTACATCCGACGCGGCCCTTTCTTTGCTCAATTCGCTCGGCTAGATGGAGGCACAGTGCATTTTACCCTTCACCCTGATCTATGGTCTGCATTGGAAGATGCCGTGGTGGATGTGGATGAAGTGCTTATCAAGCGGTCATCAGACGAGTTGGACTGGTCATTGACCATGGCCATGGCCACTGTGGAAGTCCACGAAGAAAATCAGAAAGAAACTCCGGCCCAAGATATACCCGTTATAAATAAACGATAGAGCCAGGGTCCATCATCATTTTATCACCATGAAGCGCTGGGAGAAGGTGTTGGATAACTTATACTACAGTCCGGCGGCCTATAGTGCCTTGTCGGCTCTCTATCGAGCGGCCAAACCCCAGGGGCTACAACGTGCCCAAGTCCGAGATTGGTTAAGAAGACAAGACACCTATACCTTACATCGATCTGTCCGTCGCCATTTTCTACGGAACCGGGTCATCGGGGGAGGAATAGATGCCCAGTGGCAAGCGGATTTGGTGGATATGAGCGCCTTTGCCAAACACAACGATGAGAATCGGTATATCTTGACGTGCATCGATATCCTATCCAAGCATGCGTGGGTGGTACCCATCCGGACGAAAACGGGGGCAAATCTCATAGCGGCGTTCACAGACATCTTCAAGACCGGGCGCAAACCTTTGTATTTGCAAACCGACGAAGGCACGGAATTCCTCAACAGACCGTTCCAAGCCTTTCTCAAGAAACAGAAGGTGTTTTTCTTCCATACGTACAATGAGACCAAGGCTTCCGTGGTGGAGAGGTTCAATAGGACATTCAAAGGCCGCATGTATAAATATTTCACCTATAAGAATACAAGGCGGTACATCGATGTTCTCCCGAAACTGGTGAGGGGTTACAATCGAGCCTATCATCGAAGCATAGAGAGAGCCCCCATTACCGTGACCCAACGCAATGAAGTCCGGCGTGTCTTGTACCCCAGGCCATCGCAGCGAACGACGAAGGCGGTGTACAAGGTCGGGGACCCTGTACGGATCAGTAAAGTCAAGGGCAAGTTCGAGAAAAGTTACTTGCCCAACTGGAGCGATGAGCACTTCCTGATTAAACGGCGCCTACCCTGACAGCGGCGAGTCTATGAACTGGAAGATCTCCAAGGGGAAACGTTGCTGGGGACGTTTTACGACACGGAATTACAGCCTGTTGTAAAAACACAGCAAGACTACTACACGGTGGAGCAGATTTTGAAAACGGAACGTCGACGTGGCAAACTGTTTCATTTCGTAAAATGGCAAGGCTGGCCCAGTTCCTCCAATTCCTGGGTCGCTGCCAACCAGGTGAAACGACTATAAAGCCAGACACCACTGCCGTCCTCCTTCATTCCACGTCCGACCCTAGTGCTATGGACCAACAGCAGCTGCCTCCGAAGACAGCGTCTCGCAAAACGCGCAAAGCGCAAGTGGTCTTTGGGGTGCTATTGCTAACCCTGCTGAGTGTGTTGTACGGAGGTGGGTTTTACGACGTAGCCTATGTCAGTACGTTACTTAACCAACTGAGAACACCAGCCATCAGTGAAACGGGTCTACAGAGAGCACCAGTCGTATCGAGCCCAGTCACCACCACCACCACCACACTCCGCGTACAAGCCACGTCGAGCTCTACACTTACACCAAGTACACCTACTACGTCTCAAGACCCACCGGATTTCATCCCTCACAGTGAACCGACCACCCACGTTGTACCCACCCCCAGCACCATCTCTGAACGTGAACAGACAACGACGACCGACGTTGTACCCACCACTACTCCAGTTCACTCGTACGAAATTTACAAGAGCGGGTTACCACGACAACGGATAGACCTCAAACCATGGACCCTCGGTGGCAGCATCCCTTCACCTGCGTCATCGCAGGACCGACGGGCTCCGGCAAAACGCACTTTGTCAGGAAGCTCCTTCAACACGCCGACAGCATGATCACTCCACCCATTGCCCGAGTCGTGTGGTGTTACGGAGAATGGCAGGAAGCGTATGCAGCAATGCCCCACATCACGTTTGTGGAAGGCCTACCCAACCTGGCCGATTTGGAACCCGACACCTTGGTGGTTCTGGATGATCTCATGGCGGAGACGGATGCACGGGTCACCCAACTCTTACCAAAGGCAGCCATCATCGACGGCTCAGCATCATCTACATTGTGCAGAATCTGTTCAGTAAAAACAAAGAACATCGGAATATCAGCTTAAATGCCCACTACCTGGTGGTCTTCAAAAACCCGAGATACCACTCAACTGCTGCACCTGGCGAGACAGATGTATCCCGGCCGCACACCGTTTGCGTTGGAAGCCTTTAAAGATGCCACAACCCCTCAGCACGGGTATATGCCGTTCGACCTCAAGCAAGCCACCCCCGACCACCTTCGACTACGGACCGGCATCTTTCCCGGAGAGACCCACCACGTGTACATGCAAAAATAATGTAAACACACCCACAGTGGCGTCCCCAGCTGGGGTCTGTGTGTTTGATGATGGGGAATAATAAAAAGAATGAATACCACAGCAGGGTTGACTTTGTCTGTGAGGTGGATAAAAAGGGCAGAGTTGTGGGTTCTAGCATTAGTTGTACAGGAT
>JAVTVY010019836.1:0-73197 GCA_036873755.1 Hanleya hanleyi | reverse complement strand
ATAGCGTCCCTATGGAGAAATAAATTTGACACCCTCCTTAATTCTGTCCGTAGTAATGATTGTAAATCAGAGGTTTTGGAAACACTCTCGCAACCTAGATATGTTGTCACCAATGTTATATCCGCAGAAGTTGTCCATGATATTGTTAAAAACCTGAAAAAGTGTAAGACGCCAGGTCCTGATGGACTTTGCGCTGAGCATCTGCTTTATGTTTCTCCTATTCTAATGCACCACCCGCCATTCTGTATTAATGCTTTATTTTCACATGGATTCCTTCCGAGTGCCTTAACATATGTTGTTATTACTCCTATCGTCAAAAATAAATCAGGAGACATAACGAGTTCTGACAATTATAGACCTATCGCCATAGCTACAGTGGTCTCTAAACTGATTGAAATCATTATTCTGAGTAAATGTCAAAATGTTTTCCATACTACTGATTATCAGTTTGGGTTCAAGCCTGGCAGGTCCACCGACCAAGGTATTTATGTATTGAAAGAGGTAGTGAAGTTTTATTGTGCCCACGGTAGTCCGGTATTTGTATGTTTTCTTGATGCCAGTAAGGCGTTCGACCGCGTTAATCACTGGACTTTACTTAACCCTTACAAAAAAATCTTATAGGATCCTATAAGATAAAATCGTATAGGATCCTATAAGATTTTGGCCCAAAATCCTATAAGATTTTTTAATAGGATCCTATAAGATTAAAATCCTATAAGATTGAAATCCTATAAGATTGAAATCCTATAGGATTTTTTAATAGGATCCTAGAAATCAGGATCCTATAAGATTAAAATCCTATAAGATTGAAATCCTATAGGATTTTTTAATAGGATAAAAATCTTGTAGGATTTTTTTAATAGGATCCTATAAAATTTAGTTATGGAATGGATTCTTAGAAATCTACAGGATATAAAGTTTCTATAGGAATATTTGGATGAGTGATATAGGTCATCTTTTATAGTAACTCAATGAAATACAAAATGCCCCTGTGCTGTAAAATAGTAAATACATCAGAAAATGTATTAAACATTGCTTGTTTTGGATGTAGCACAGCTATGTTAAAGATAATCTGGTAAATAACTAACGCATAGAAAGAAGAACAAACAAATACATATAATAAATATTTCTGTATTATGTACATGTACATGTGCACTTTTGAGATATAAACGGAGGAACATATGAGGGCATCATAATCTCTCCATCAGTTTTCCGTACAATTTCTGCTCGCCATTGAGTTTCGACTTCATTGCTTCCCGAATGACTTTCACGGAACTTGGGAATTTCTTCAGGCAGTAGTCTGTAAGAGAATGAAATAATTTGCAGTTAGCCACTGGATATCAATATATTCAATCACAACATCTCAAACTATAAGCTATCAAAAACATGGTCATTGAACTTGGGATTAATTATCAGATGTTTGGAATATTTATGAAGAAAAGTTTTTACCTTGGATGGCTTGATCTTTTCTTGGTCAATTGCAGGCTTAGCCTCTACCTCTCTTGTCGCATTGGGTTTCATCCCTGTCAAAGTATGGGAGGCCATTTCATTCCTCATGAACAATGCACTCATTAGGTCCATGGTCATCTTTCTCGGATGAAATAAAAGATACAAAATGTGTACTGACAATTGGATTGATAATATTCAGTCAGAATGTTAATAGTCATAAATTGCAGAATCATGTTGACAAAGGATCAAATCTCATTGAATTATTATTTACTAAGATTAATTACATTAAATGATTATTTACAAGTGATCGCTTGTTAACCATTAAAAGTCAGTGTCATTTAATATGCATTTTAATGGTTAGCAAACTTGCAAAAAACAAATTTAAAATCTTACCAGTAAATATAGATGAGACAATTAATGAGAAATCTTCTCAATGGTCAAAATAATTAATTATTTGATAATAGCCTAGGGATTTAGCTGAATAGTCATGATAGTTGAATTTATACTTACATCATCTGACTCGTCATAAACAGGTGCCACTGGAAGGTTTCTTTGTCGCTGCTTTTTTAACTTCTCAAGGATGTTGTTTGGGTCATTCTTCCGGGCATCACAAACTGTCTTGCTCATCTTCTTTGTAGGCTCTCTGATCTCCTGTGGGGAAAACAAGTATTACCATATCATATCACGATTTATTTCGAAAATAAACTCAACAATTTTCAAATCAATTGTGTACTAACTTTAAATATTGAAATAAGCAATGTGAAAATGCAATGCAATGCGTAACCAAACAACCTGGAAATTCTAATAAATGACATTTGACTTCGTTCAGATAATGTGTATGAAAGAATGTACAGTACACGATAACACCTCCCCCCCCCCACCATCACAATTGAAAAGTACATAAATGGGGTACAACCCGTATTAAAGTTTAGGCAACAATACCAATTTACGTTTATATTGATATGTAAGAGGAATACGATGGAGTGTTGAACGGAGTGAACAATGGACGATGATACTAACCACAATTTGTAGCATCATATAGATCAGCCCTTAGCTCGACAAATTAAAGCATCCCAAGTTCGGGTTGTCAGGAATAGTACACACCACTGGTACATTAGGCCTACCCGGAACTGGGCAAAGCTGTGTTGTAAGTGTATTTGTATTCCTTCGCCAGAGTGAACGTCATAATAAAAACATCATTGATAAACTGTTCATTATGGTGGGGTGAGGAGAGATGCAATTTGACAGGACAGGAAGCTCAGACTGTGAAACCGACAGTATGAAATAAAAGCCAGGACTTGAAAGAATCACAAATCAGCTGTTATCAATTCATTCATATGTTATGCCAATTTTTTCATGTAAACATCTGAAATGGCTTGACTGTTGAAGGTAGAAGGTATACCAGTACAGGAAATGACACAATGAGATTGTAAAAACACCTCCTTCTGGGTTCCTCACATTGAACTGTGCAAAGAGTCACCCAGCATGGTTAATCCCTTACACAATGGACCACTAAGACAAACTGGTCTATTCTTGTGAGGTTGACCGGTTATTTTAATTAACAAAATATACATGTCTGTTCAGCTATTGAAATATATGTTAGACAGCATTTTATATCTAAGGTTAATTACACTGGGCTTAATAAAAGTACATGCCTAACTATCCTACCCATGAGATTAGAGAAAACGAGAAAATCAACCAACAAGCCCTTTCTTTCATAAATCGGTGAGATAAATAAATCTTTCCAAGGCAGTATAATGTTTTGGTTGTTGTATTTACAGTGTAATATACAAACCTGACAGTTACTTATCTAACTAAAATATATTTTAAACTAGTCCAAAATATTCCAGACTTAACAAATGGAGACTTTAGAATGCTATTTTAGCCTACAAGTTGCAAAAGGTACTTACCATCAATCTGAGTCCGTTCCATCAGCCATATATAATCGGAAATATGACTTTTACTGTCCTCAAATCAGTCAGCTATTAATAAAATAACTGCAAAAAAATCTTTCTTGTCTCTGTGCAGCGCCACCTAATGTGAACAAGCAGAGTTATCTCCCCTCCATTTGAAGTAGAGAGATTTTGTAAATACCATTTAGATTGCGAAACCATTTGAACTGATCAGAAGTTTATTCATTCATGAGAATCTTCAAGTAGTTGAATGATAACAAAACATATTTCATAATGAAATGATGACAATCAAGGTGATGTCTGCTGGTGATTTTTTCTTGGCAGCAGTTTTTGCCAGTTTGAGTTAGATTAAGCGACAGGGATTTCCTTTAAAAGTCTTCTAGCTGAGAATTTTGTGCAGCAACAGTCATCCAATTTGATAAATTTTGAAAAACATTGTGATTATCTCCAAACAGTTAGAATATAGGAAAAAGTTAAATACTATTTATGTATTTTTTTTTGGTGAATAGGATTCAAAACCTGGGCTATTCCCTTTGTTTTCTAGGTTATCAAATGGAGCATGGGTCCGTCTTTTTAACAGTGTCAACAGCTAAACAATGCACACCGACCTATATTTCTCATATTACACAATTATGAATGCAGCAACACACATTATTCGAAAAGTTAATTACGGACATCCTTAATTCAATTTTAAATAAAACTTTAATTCAAAACAATCAAATATTCAAAACTTCATACATTTATTCCAATTTTAATAAATTTCAGATGAAGATTATTAGTGAATTCGATTTGAGTTAGAATATTTAAATTTAGTTTTCAGTGACCTTGCATTTGTTTGGATATCGAACTATGATGGATGGCAATTAGGTTTTTTGTCAATTTTTATTAGCATTTCCTAAGTGACATTTCAAAATACTTCACAGTCAAATATCAGCATAACGATAGAATATTCACACAATATGAAAATAAAATTAATCCTTCAATTCAATTGTAATATAGTATAGCTATTGAAAATATTAATCATGAGTTTGTATTAAATTCAAGTTAAAATTTAAGATGAATTTCATATGAAACTACCAAAATTGATATTTGATGCCTCATGAGCAGCAGATTGGACATTTGTGGTACAAAATCTCGCTCTCCAACTGCGAGCAGCCAAATATGGAGAACATTACTTGGGTGTTGTGAACTGATATTGAATCGTATATGATCATATAAAATTGCAAATCCTATAAGATCTGGATCATATAGGGTCCAAAATACTACTTGTGTTGTGGTTATTCACAGATCTGTCCTGATTAAGCAAAAACGCATTTTAGATATATTTGTCTTGACTGAAGACCGCATAAACATCACTCTCTAAAAACGTTAAATTAGTTTTTCCCAAGAAGAGTGGAAATTGATCCCACTCAAGTTGAATGAAGTCCAATATCAAGTTGGGTGGATTTTGCTTATTAAGTCAATAAATCGCTGAAGTGGTGGGCAAAATAATGTTTGGGTGAAATTACATTCAATTACTTCAGTGACACGCACTTAATTTATGTGAAATAATTCACTGAAATACTTGAGCGGGATCAATTTCCACTCTTCTTAATATCATTAATACAATTGATCCTATGGAGTGTCATATTAAATCCAATAGGATTATTATATTTCTATCCTATTAAATCCAGTAGGATTTTTTAGAATCTTATAGGATTTTTTTTAGAATCTTATAAGACTTTTCAGAATCTTATAGGATTTTTTTTAATCTTATAGGATTTCTTAGAATCTTATAAGATTTTCTCAGAATCTTATAGGATTTTTCAGAATCTTATAGGATTTTTTAGAATCTTATAAGATTTCAAATAATCTTATAGGATTTTTCATAATCTTATAGGATCCTATAAGATTTTTTTGTAAGGGAAGAAACTGATTAATCGAGGTGTACCCCTATATATAGTAAATTTACTGCTTGTATGGCTTAAAAGTCAACTATTTTCCGTCAAATGGGGTTCGGTTTACTCTGAGGCATTTGGCGCTTGTAATGGTGTACGACAGGGTGGAATACTTTCCCCGTCACTCTTTGCTATTTACATACATGAACTTGATGTAGCTCTCTCAGAGGCCAATGTAGGCTGTAACCTTGCTGGTGTATTTATGAACCATCTTATTTATGCTGATGACTTATGTCTCATTTGCCCATCGGCCAAAGCTCTGCAGGCTCTTTTACAAATATGCGAAACGTACTCTATTTCTCATGACATTCTTTTTAACACTGAGAAAAGCGTTTGTGTTTTTGTTAAACCAAAACGCTATAAGAACTTCACACCTCCTGTATTACGCTTATGTGGTAATCGCTTAGACTTTGTTAATTCTTATATATACTTAGGACATGTTATTACTGAAGATCTTTCCGATGATCAGGATATCGAATGTCAGAAACGTAAACTATGCATCAGGGTCAATGTTCTCTTAAGAAAGTTCACAGCATGTACCCAACTTGTAAAAAAGGGTTTGTTCCGTTCATACTGCTGCAATATTTACTGCTGTCAGCTTTGGTGCTCTTACAGCAAGAAAGGTCTCAACAAATTGAGAGTTACTTACAACAACTCGTTCAGGTGGCTCATGTGTTATAGACGTGACTGTAGCGCAAGCTAGATGTTTGTGATCAATCGCATTCCGTCTTTTGGCGAGTTAATACGAAAGTCCGTTTTTCGGTTCAAGCAAAGGCTAACTAATTGTGACAATGTTATAATTTGTAGATTGCTTAACTGTGATTGTTATTTCTCGTCAAAGCTAGAAGCCAAATGGTCTGAAATTTTGCACTAGTGCCCTTATCCACATGTAAATAACTTTGGTGTAATCTGTATGGACGGCCGTTCAGTCTGAAATAAAACTATTATTATTATTATTATTATAAGGTGTCATGGCGCCTACGACTTTTATTTTGATGTTCTGAGGTATTTGTCTTCCAACCAATGATAACGACATACCAAAACTATACTGGACTCCCAAAATGCAAAAATCACCATACAAAGCTAGATTCATAGCTGGTTCTAGAAGCTGCACCACCAAGCTTCTTTCAACCCTATTGACGAGGGCCCTTCAGGGGGTAAAAGCATTTTGGGAAAGGTATTGCGCCACTATTTCTAAGAACTCTGGCGTTGAATGTATGTGGATATTGAAAAACTCAAAATGTCTTACGGAAGAACTTGATGCTAACGGTCAGATACCGTACAGACATGTATCCACATGGGATTTCTCGACTCTCTATACTACAACCCCTCATCAGGACCTTATTGACCGTCTAAGTTCATTAATAGTATCTGTGTTCAAGAAAACTGATCTTAGATATATTAATGTTGGAAGCCATAAAGCATACTTTAGCTCTACTACATACAAGAGATATCATTCATGGGATGTTTCTTTGTTTATAGAGTTGCTTGAATTTCTCATTAAAAATATTTATGTGAAATTTGGCAACACAATATATCAGCAGCATATAGGTATTCCAATGGGTACTAATTGTGCACCCCTGTTGGCTGACCTATATATGTTCTCTTATGCATATGACTATATGCAGGCGCTTTCAAAAACCGATCCATTCAAAGCCCGTTCCTTCTCATTCACCAAACGCTATATAGACGATCTTCTCGCTGTGGGTAATCGCTATATAAATGACGCAGTGAAGGATATATATCCACCTTCACTGGATTTGAAGGAAACTACAGACAGCCCTACAGGCACATCATATTTAGATTCATATCTCTATAAAAATGAAGCGGGCGTTCTCTCTCGTCGACTTTATGACAAAAGAGATGATTACAATTTCGACATCGTAAACTATCCCTTTCTGGACAGTAATATTCCAGTGGGACCTGCATATGGCGTATACATATCACGCCTAGTAGCATTTGCTAGATCCTGTGTTAAATGTGACGATTTTAATCAACGTCACAAAAACATTGTTGCAGAAACTTATAAAACAGGGCTACACCACCAAGCGCCTCCACTCAAAGTTTCTCAAATTTGGCGATACATATCGCATGCTGATAGCAAAATACGAGCGTAGCGTGCAAGATCTATGGCGTTACGTTTCGTAACTTGTCTAATTCCGCTTAACCCGGGGCTAGGGGCCGTATGAACCCATGTACTTCAAGATCATCACGGTACTCATATGAACAGTCACAATCAAAGCGTGACTGAGATACATCATTCTTTAGATGACGACTTTACAACGAATTATGGATTAAGAATACTGATCAGCGATACGGATTTGATATTTTTGGAACATCATGATGTCTTGCCGGCATCATTGAAAACTGTTGACCGCTTCTCTCTTGCAGGCAACTAGCCTATGTTTATGTATACTATGTTTGTCTTTTTGAATTTGGTGCTAATACTGTTATATGGAATAGGTCTTTGGATTGTGGACGCGGATATTCTCTAATGGACGACGGCAGAATTATGAATGACGGACTAGACGCTTGTAATTGTTTAACTGTACTAATTCCTACAGTTCTCCGGCATCGTTTCCCACCACCCTTTTAATGTTTCGTTTGAGGTTACTGTATCGGGTCGAAGCTTCAAAATCTCGATTTCTGTTTTTTTTTGTCTAAAACCAGAGTACACAGTCAAACCTCAAGTTGGGGAATAAGAAATTATGAAAATTAGTGCATTGTAGTAAAAACATGACTTTTTAAAACTGAAGTCATTCGTGGTGCAGTAGGTACTGATTATGTTTTGGCCGTTTTCTCAGTTTAGTTTTTCGTCAAAAAGTGGTTTTTCCCGTTCAAATTTCTCTCTTGTTATTTGATGTACAAACATGAAATTTGGACACAATATTTCAATCATGTAGATCTTCAAATTGTTGCCTCAAATTTGATAATTTCGGCCCTGTTCATGAATTATTTATGATTTAGTTGAGAGGAGTCGAGTTTATGTAGAGTTTTTCAATCTTTCAACTTTGCACGACGATAAAATAACTTCTAGGCCCTAACTAAAAAGACTGAAGCAACTATTTTTATTCAAATGATAAAGTTCATTATTCCAAAAAAGCAACTTTGTTTGATTGAAACTGAGAGAGTTATTAGCGCGTGATTTTGAGGACTATACTTTTCTAAATGACATTATTTATCTTGAAATAAATCGATTCTTGCAATAAGTTCGAGAAAGTTATTTATTTATCTAATTTCCTTGAACCAACTGCTTTCAGAAAATGTATAGTTTGTATGGATACAAAAAAGCACTGTCCTGTAATTAAGCAAAATTGTGATATGTACATGTACGCAACTGGGACCCAATACAGTAACCTCAACTCAACATATATTGCGTACGGGTCCAGCGTGGAGAACAAGCTGAAACCGCTACATCTGAATAGCGTTTCATATGAAACAAGGTTACCTCCTTATCATCAACCGCCGAGACATTGCACTAGCATGAAGCAAGTGTATGTTGGGCTTCCAAGCAATGGGTTCCCTGGTATGTGCGAGACTATATTTTCCGCATTTGTAGACGCCAGAACAGGACACAGAGAGGGAACACGGTTATAACTAAAACAACTCTTGACATCAAACAGTTTCTACCCCTCAGCTACCAAGTCTGAAAATCCTCAAGGATTATCTGCACAACTGGAGGATATTTTGAGCATCCTTTGTCTGGCAGTGGAGTGCCAAGCTTCCATCGGCTAACTGGAATTCAAATTATTTCAAGTACAAATTACGTTCGTTTTGATTCTACATACAAAGGAGAGATCGAACAATTACTCAACGTCTCCCATAAGGAGGCTGGATTGTTCAGCTTGATAATCAATTAGAAACATGCCTGCGGGTGTGCAGTTTGCTGTGTTTCAAAATACGCCCAACATAAAACAATGCAAACTGTTCAGGGTAGCCTATAGCTAATTCCTGTCAGACTACCCTTTAAGTGATTAGAACCTTCCAGTTATTTCTATTCTTGCTTTATCTTCACGACTAAACTGTAGAACGGGAGGATAATTTGAACTGACAAATTGGAACGATTTTTTCCTCGAAATGACATTATTGGTTGATTGGTTGGACAAACGGTTGAAATTATTTAGCAGTAGGCAATCGCCACGCGTCCACCCATGTACAATTACAACACATATAAGGGAAGTGGGAAGAGGTGCCGACATACTGACTGCGTCACATGACTTCACAGAATAGTCTTCTGGTTAACCTATTCTAAAGCACATACCAAGAATCTAACGATTCGTGATATGTGTTGTATCTCAGGTACGCTTTTATTGTACCTGTTCATGTGGCAACTTGGATGGTATGACCACACGGCCCCTAGCACCGGCATAAGCGGTATTAGATACAAATCTAGAGAGCCATGATGGAAATGCTCTGACAACTCGTATACTGGTAATTGGTGAGCTGTTTCGCTGTGACAACTCGTACATTGGAGATTGGTGAGCTGTATCGTCGTCAGATGTAAATGACGGCATTTAACACAAAAGACTAGTCTGTAATGCCCGATGTCGACCCAGCATCAACTTCCCACAAGTGCCAACATATATCAAAGACCAAAAGGTCTGTACAGGGGGCGGACATTATACAGTCATTATACTGTGTGCATTTGTTGAGATGTATCTTTGTTTATAGAGAGGCTAGGATTCCTCACTAATAACATCTATAACATTTGTCAACACCATAAAACAACAGCCTATATATTCCGATGATCACCTATTTTCAGACCTATATTAGAGAATATTACCCGTAGAATGATTGCGTCACCTCCCCTATACAGTCAAGGGGCACCATTTCTAGGACCATGGGGTCATCTCATTTTGTAGTATAGACGACTAAATGTCGAAGTCCATTCCTTTGTCATCCACCAAACTCTCTTGGGCTATCTTCTTCTGCTGAATAATATTTATGTAGGTAAATTCATAAATGATATATAACCGCCTTTAATGGATTTGGAAACGATCGAGAGACTTATACAGGTATGCAAATGAAGAAAAAACGCTTTCACACGTGAATACGTACGAAAAGACAGATAATTACAATTTTGACATTATTATATACTGCTTCTTCATGAACAATAATCTTCGGGAATGGGCTGAATATAGAGTATGCATATCTCACTTAGTAACATTTGCATATGCAAATGATTTCAATCAATGCCGTAAAAAGGAGTCCAAGGTCCTTCATTTAAACTTTGCAAATGTAAGTGTATCGACACAACCGGCTGTTTCAACGTCAAGTGTATTACATCTCCATAGTGCTAAATGAAAACTGACAAAAAGAGGTGATTGAGACGCACTACTCAAGAAAACTACTTAAAAATTGAATTAAAAGAAAAATACAGACTAGTGATAAGACTACTGATTAGATGATCATCATAACATCATAATGTCATCTCTTCATAGTTGAAAAGTGTTGACCGTTTTTCTCTTTCAGGAAACTAAATTTTGTTTATATACTTTTTTATTATATGCCTTCTCGAAGATTGATGCTAATATTATCTTCTGAATTGGGTCTCTTGAAATTTGACGTGGAAATTCTTCACGGACGAAGGCTGTCTACTGAGTGTCGAATCTGGCGTTTGTATTTAGGTCGTGATAGACGACAATGATATATGCGACCATTATCGGGTTTCTGTTGATGTAACTTAAGTCGATGAAATCTCGTAAATCAGAATCCTAAAATAAATCTATCCTATGGGGACAAGCGTGGGATGACACCCCGTAATTGACAAATTAGTTTTGTCTTCGATAAATATTCTGCAGTAGAAATAGCTTCCAGAAATGGCATGTGCCTCTATCTTTGAAATGATTCAACAACGTGGTCATTTAAAATTGCCTTGGCTTATTGCCAGAATAAAACTAGAATCGTCAGATAAGATATTCAATAGCCAGTCGTCGCTCATGTAAAAAATTCTATTTCCGGTATCGAAAGACCGAATTCACAGTTGAAGTTATACGCAAGACGTGGGAAAAACGAAGTCTGGCGACTAAAAAGCTACCATATGACCCTAGAGGGAAGCTTCTCTATGCACCTAACATTCAGACCCGATATTACGGTGGATTCTCGGACGTGGCTTTAGTATCTCAGCCGCGCTTTTATTGCGCCTGTTCATGTGGAGACTATGAAGTATCCACACGGCCCCTAGCACCGGTTTGAGCGGAATTAAATATGCTAGCTCGGGAGCTGTGATGACAGATCAGCTGAAAAAAGTGACTCAGCCGATGTTGATGGATGAGCATCAAGGTCTGGTGGAATAAACGCCTCAACATGGGGTAAACCAGCTGAATTCAAGAATACCCAGAAAACTAACCTGTAATGCCCGACATCGTACTAATTAAACTTCCCAACAATACAATAAACCTAAAAAATGACATGTACAGAGGTCGAACATCGGGGACTAACAAGAAAGAATATGCATCAAACAGGCATAAAACATATATACATAAACAAAAGTTATTTTCTTGCAATAGATTAACTGACAAATTAGATCAGTCCCCGAGCAATATTCTGCCGTCGAAATAGCTTCCAAAAATAGTATGTGCCACTACCTTGGACACGATTCAGCACAGTAGCCATTTCACAATGCTGGAGCGTATTGCCAGCTAAAAGTGTAAAACGGCAGGTAATACACTCAGTAGCCAATCGTCACTCATGAAGAATGTCCATTTCCTGGTATCGGATGACCTAATTCAAATATTATTAGCATCAAACTTTCGTCTCAAACGTCTCAATCTTCATAATCTCAGGGTCGGTATGAAAGACGTCTCAGCAGCAAATTAGTACATTAGAAATACCTCTATGTCGTATGTAAACCCCCAGCAAAATCTTGTACTTAATCATTAAAACGATAGGGGGGGGGGGGAGGTATATCAAATTTTAACCAGAAATGTATTGAAATGAACATTAACAGAGCTGTGTCTTGAAACGGTTTATGTCTTTGGACGGCTGTTCCTTTCACCTACAACCACAAAACCAGCGTTGCCTGGTTTGCACGTGCAGTAGTTCACCAATTTACTTTTGTAAGCGATCAAGTGCATGCGACAGTTGTATGTTACAACACATATAAGGGAAGTAGGAAGAGGTGCCGACGTACTGGCAGTGCCACATGACTTCACAATATAGTCTTCCGGTTAACCTATTCTAAAGCACATACCAAGAATCTAACGATTCGTGATATGTGTTGTATCTCAGGTACGCTTTTATTGTACCTGCTCATGTGGCAATTTGGATGATATGACCACACGGCCCCTAGCACCGGCATAAGCGGTATTAGATACAAATCTAGAGAGCTATGATGGAACTGCTCTGACAGCTCGTATATTGCCACTGCTGTCCTAGAGAATGGATTTATAAAGGGATGCCTTAATTTCTGTGGTAGTTTTACGACATAAACGTGTCAACCTTACCCGAATTAGCAATGATACGTTCGTAATGGCATGCCACAGTTGACGAATTTGTGGTGCCCTACATATCGCGTGGCAACATGGGTACCTTGATATATTTGGCCGACTGGTATATGTTCTGAATACGAACTTGCATTCTATAAATACTCCCTCATTTTTTTATCTGTCGGTCACATAGTTCATCATTTTCCAACAGATGACTCGATAAACCTATTACATAATCGCTCTGAAATATTTTATCTAATAAAAGGACACATGCCGTACATGTAACATTTCGTTACTGTCTATACTACAATTCCTCATCTATTATTACGATATATTAATGTCAGAAGCCATAAAGCTTTCTTCAGTTCTACTAACTAAAGGCGCTATCAATCATGGGATGTTTCGTTGCTGATAGATGTGCTAGAGTTTCTCATTGATAACATCTGTGTTCAGTTTGGCAAAAGGCCTACTATATAACAACAGCATATAGGTATTCCAAGGGTGCTGTGTATCTCATTTGGTGGACATATATCTGTTCCATAATGAATGCCACTATTTGTAGTAATTACAAAATATGGCTAGTTTCAAAACCGGTCCATTTTCTTTCACCAAATGCTATCGGCGCGATAAGCCTGGGTCGTAAGTTCGAATCCCTCTGACGACCAATTTATTCTTTCTCTTTCAAAAATCATTTCACCTGTACATATGCTCAGTGGCGGGCTATACGCCATACCAAATATCATTTCTTATTCCGTGATACTGTGGCGAAATTGTATATTTTTGCTGAATTTCTCCTAAGTGAAATAAACTTGAATGTGTCATTAGGACCAAATTCCCCGCCCCCCCCCCCCCTGGTTATATGGAAATGTATGGTGATATAAATATATTTTGTTCAAAGTTTATTATTGTTACCTGTACTAAAATTACTGGTCAGGGCCCTGTAGTTGTGAAGCTCTTTGTATGTGAATATTGGGTACAGAGATAGTTTTATTGTCTGTATCTAATTTTAATTGGGGTTATCATAATTGTAATTCGCGCCCTGGTCCTTTGCCACGCCCATCTTTTTGATTACAGGCTTGAAAGGCCCCAGACTCGTTCAAACGTAAGTTATAGTTATTTATCTTTGGAATTTGACATAGTTCTTCGCTATATATTGTCTAGATATGTGAACGAAATTATTGGTTAAGTATCAGCAGCTGAAGTTAAGTGACCACAAAATTATTTAACTTTTTCGGCTGATGTCAGGTCTTACGATCTTTCCGCCATGTTTGATATTTTTCAAGCTGGTCATTTTGACAAATGTTTTCGGCCGTGAATACCATTTTCACCTTGCAACGATACTTAAACAATAAATTCTCATGTTCAGAGTTAATATTACTTACTGTTTATGGTTATTATCGATCGTAAAGTGCGATAGTGCGCCCAGTTTTGGGAGTTGTGACGAGCTCTCTCGTCGTTGTTGTTCATAAGCCGGCATGTTTACCGCCGTTTTCGGTAAATGCCGCCTGACGTTCTCGTCCTTTTGCGACAATTATTCCCGCTCTTTGTAGCATGGAGAGTAAATATAAGGGACCTAACTTGAAATTTAGAGAATGCTGAATTTAACTGTGTCAAGTTGTTCCCCCTTTTCTAAATATTCCTGTCAGAAATGAATTGTTCAAAATTAGTATGAGGAAACAAATTCCTGTATTTTCTATAGCTGCCATCTTGCAATTTTCTTATGCTCATGACTATTCATATATTCTATAGTATTTTTGGTTTTAGCCAATCAAACCTCTAAGCGCATCTTTTGGGACTGCTGGTACCAGGTATCGTATCTTATGAATATTCATGAGTATTGCCTATAAATACAATTTGTATACTAAAGCATTGTACTGTTAAACTGATTGGAGTTCCTTTCTGACAGAAGAAACATGGATGTAGGTTTTGGAACAAGAAACTGAAGAAAAGTACAGTAATGATTAATTTGTCAGCCACAGTAGGGTTAAATTGAGAGTTCTGACACCAAGAACTGTTTTGGGACTGAGAGTCCCAAGTTGTGACACTGGACTCCCCATTTCATTATTGGGACTGATATTCCCAGTTTTCTATGAGTAATATATACAGTTTCAAGTTTGACTGACTCTGTTGGTGCCATATTCTCAAGTTGGGACTGGGAGTCCCAGGTTAACTCAATTACCCCTGAGATCGTGAATTTGGGACTGGGAGTCCCAAGTGAACTAAATTATACCATAAGTTATTATTTGGGACTGGAATTCCCAAGTTGGGACTGGGAGTCTCAAGTGAACTCTGTGTTCTCATAAATTATTAATTTGGGACTGGGAGTCCCAATTTGACTCCGTGATCTCATAATCCTCAATTTGGGACTGGGAGTCCCAAAATTAACACTGTGATGTAGTTTACCAGACTCCAGTAACTGTTTACTCCTAAAATATTAAATTTCAACTTCTGAGACTGAACTATTCAAGCCGTATTTCCCTGGGAAGTGTTGCCAATTATTATTTGGCATTATTCCTTCTGAAGTACAGTTTCAGATTTATTGGGACTGAAAGAATCAAGTACTGAAAGTGAATAAATACCCATATCTTAGGCTGACAAGTTTTTCATATTTATTCCTACATTAGTCATTGAACTTTTCCGTGAATATCAGATCAGAATATCACCAGTTAACCTCGTCATATACCCATATACATGTTGCCTTTACGAATAAAACTGTTTGCTGTTTATTTGTTGAACTTTGAAATGGGACTTAACTTGCTCATTGAATAGAGATATCTTGAATAGTGAATGACCAAATGAATATCGACAGCACTTGACTTATATGACGAATCACACAGTAGCGGGCGTCTCCATGAAGAAATGCTACTAACAAATGGGAAAATCCATATACCACTGGTAAAATTCACGCTACCAATTGAGTTTTGAGTTAGTACTGGTGAAGAAGTACTGTAACTGAGAAATCGCATATTCGGTGGTGATATTGGATCGAAATCCGCTACAACTTGGTGGCAGCGGTGGGATTAAAGCTAAATTTAGCCGTCAAGCACCAGTTTATTTGGATCATTGACTATGGAGCATGGTAGAGGAATTGAGGACATTGACGATGAAATATCCTTCAGAATACCACCTCGGGATGAAACTGAAGATCATGATGCATGTCCGAGATCATCTCCACATGAGTTTGCTCATGGCGATGCCACTCATATGGCACATTCAAGTCGTCGTCACCTGAAACCCCAGAGACATATAACGGGGAAACTTCTTGAGATGAATACCTAAGAATATTCAACACCATCTCCAGAATAAATGGATGGAAGAAGACGGAACAGGCAGTCTATCTGTTCACACATCTCAAAGGCCCAGCACGACAACTGGCATGTACATTATCTGATGAACAACTGAATTTCGACAACCTGGTCCTAGTCCTGGGAAACAGATTCGGTCGACGAGACCAGGCTGAACTTTACCTGGCTGAATTACGGGGAAGACGCCGTAAAGATAAAGAGGGACTGCGGGAACTGGGGCAGGCTATTCTGAAAATTTCAACTCTAGCTTATCCAGGGATGTCGTCAGAGCATCAAGAAAGATTGGCGAAGATTCACTTCATAGATAACCTACAACAAGCAGTCACCCTAGCGCTAGAAATAGAGGTGTATTGGAAAATTGAAGCTCATCGCCGTGGAGATGTCCCACGACGTCGAAATGTCAGAGAAATTCTGCCAGTTCCAAAAGACGATGAAATAGGGAAAAGATTGGAAGCCTTGGAGCAAATGATGAAGGAAATGTCTGCGGCACAGCATTCTTCCAGAAATTCCGCTGTGCACCAGTCCAGAGGTAACATACAAGTACCATTCTCTCCCAGGGATGTGGAATGTTTCTCATGTCACCAGAAAGGTTATTTTCGTCGTGAATGTCCAAGGAATAAAGGTCGTCAACAACAGCAGTTTATGGGAAACGGGGAACAACCGACCCGGAGGGGCGAGGTTCGGTTGTAGAGCCTAAACAGCCCCAACAACACATGTCAACTTCACAGAAGATAGACAATACAAATATTAGTTCGGATAGAAGTTCATCAGAGCTGGACACTGTAGAGTCTGCAATTAATCCAGAAGTAACACGGTGCAAACCTGTACTTGCGATAGAGTTGGGTAATCCGCAAAGTGGGATGTTCGTTACTGGACATATTGGGAGTAACAAAGTTTTGTTTCTCGTGGACACTGGGTCTTGTGACACGATAATTTCAAGTCACGTCTATGGCTGTATACCAGCATTAGAGCGACCGAAATTGGTTCCCACAGAATTGAGATTACAAGGTGCAGATCATAACCCACTAGAGGTGGTAGGGATGTGTCAGTTGGATATAGGGATCCTGTCGAGTCCTACTTACATGGAGGTTATCGTGGCAGATATCAAATGTGAGGGGATCATAGGAATGAACTTTTTGACTAAATTTGATTGCGAAATTCATCCCAGACGGAGATGTATAACCTGTGAAGGGCAGCAGCTTTTATGCCCTAGGCTGTCAGATGTATCAAGTTGTTGTCGGCTTGTCATAGACCAGACAGTAACCATAGCAGCTGGTCAACAGATAGTTGTAACCACTACACATTCAAAAGGACAGAAATTAGTGGGAAAATGGGCTATATGTGAACCTCTCCTTAAAATTCCCAAAAATGCAGACTTGTTAGTTGGGAGAACACTAGTCGATACAGAAGTAGTAGAAATTCCAGTAACTGTGTTAAATTTGGGAGTGGAACCAGGAACCATTTACAAGGGAACTACGGTAGCTGAACTGAGCCCAGTGTTCAATATTAGCGATCCTATGGCATCTGAAGATAAAACAGCACTGCAGAGTGACATTAACTTTCTTACTTTGAATAACATTTCATCTAGTATCATGACAGATGATGTACCTGATCATATGAAAGCCATGTATGAGGAGAGTACCAAAGACATGAAAGATGAGGATAAGCTGAAAGTGAAGTCCTTGCTGCTAGAATATCAAGATATATTTGCCAAGTCTGATGCAGATCTGGGTAGAGCTAACGGAGTCAAACACAGCATCAACACTCAAACAGCATTTCCATTGCGTCAACAGGCAAGAAGATTACCAGTTCCGAAGCAGGAAGAGGCAGATAAACAGATTGCAGACATGTTGGAGAGAGGGGTAATAGAGAGATGGGCATCACCAATTGTTCTCGTCACTAAGAAGGATGGTACTTTAAGATTCTGTATTGACTTCAGAAGGCTAAATCAGATCACGGTGAGAGATGCCTACCTTCTGCCAAGGATTGATGACTCATTTGATTCACTGCATGGTGCAACCTGTTTTTCAACACTCGACCTTGCTAGCGGCTACTGGCAGGTGGAACTGGATGAGGATGCCAAGGAGAAGACAGCCTTCATCACAAGAAGTGGGCTCTATCAATTTAAGGTTATACCATTCGGCTTGTGCAACGCACCTTCCACTTTTGAACGCCTTATGGAATTAGTTCTAGCAGGGTACCAGTGGGAAATTTGCCTGATCTACATTGATGCCATCATAGTATTTGGCAAATCTTTCGATGAGGCTATCCGCAATCTACGCAAAATATTCCAACGCCTGAAAGAAGCGGGACTGAAACTCGAACCCAAGAAGTGCCATTTGTTTCAAAATGAAGTCAACTATCTGGGACACATCATTTCAGCCAAGGGTGTTTCAACAGAACCCCAGAAAGTTCAAGCTATCAAGGATTGGCCCACACCAACTACAGTTACGGAAGTAAGAATTTTTCTTGGTTTGGGATCCTACTATCGACGCTTCATACAGGACTTCGCATCCATTTCAAGGCCATTACATAAATTAACCGAGAACAACAAGGAATTCAAATGGACTGAAGAATGTGAAACCTCTTTCAGGACCTTACAACTAAAATTAAGCAGTACCCCAATCTTAGCATTTGCAAGCTCTCATGGCGATTTCATTCTTGATACAGATGCAAGTAATACTGGGATTGGAGCTGTTATATCCCAAATTCAGGAAGGTCAAGAGAAAGTTATTGCCTACGCTAGCAGAACTCTTAGTAAATCCGAGAGAAATTACTGTGTGACACGCCGAGAGTTGCTTGCTGTAGTGACCTTTGTCAAGTATTTCCGACACTACCTGTATGGTAGACATTTTACAGTCAGAACAGATCATAATGCTCTCAGATGGTTGATGAATTTCAAAGAACCTGAAGGTCAAATCGCTAGATGGTTCGGGTTGCTCAGTACATTTGATTTCGAGATTATTCACCGGCCTGGTAAACTACATGGTAACGCAGATGCCTTATCCAGAATCCCGTGCAAGTGGTGTGATAAGTTTGGCTATACGGATACAACAGTCAATGCAGTTGAGGAAGTTCTGAAATTGATCCCAGAGACTATAGATGTTGAGAATCAAACCGATCACTCTGGACCAGTGGGAACCATAGAAACAAAGATCAAGTGGATTCCTAAAAAATGGACATACAGACAGAAGTATCAGCGCCGACGTAAACCTCAACCATATGCAGCACAAATACGAGCTGTTACAACTAGACAACAAACCAAAGTACAACAGAAGAAACATGAAATGGCAGCACCATCTTTGCCAGACCTTGCCAGTTCCACAGCGTCAACTGACAGATGGTCTGATCGCAACATCGCTGATCTTCAAAGGAAGGAAAAGGACCTCCAATGGATAATAGAAACCAACACAAAAGATGAACACCGACCCGACTGGACTGAAGTTTCGTCACAGAATCGAGCAACAAAATGCTACTGGGCACAATGGAATAGGCTATCATTCAGAAATGCTGTACTTCAACGTAGATGGGAAACCGACGATGGGCATAGTCACCATTATCAGATTCTACTGCCACCTGAACTGAGGAAGGAAGTCTTCCAGCAGTTACATGCATTAGAAACAGCAGGTCATCTGGGATGTGGGAAAACTATTCCCAAAATGAAGATGCGTTATCACTGGTATGGCATGTGTAGAGACATCCGTCTGTGGTGCAAGCAGTGCGATAAATGTAGTTCCCGGAAATCACCTAGCCATAGGCCAAGAGCACCCATGAGACAGTACACAGTTGGTGTACCATTAGAACGCGTTTCAGTGGACGTATTGGGCCCATTGCCGAAGACGAGGAAGGGTAACCTGTATATCCTCATCTTACAAGATTATTTCACCAAGTGGGTCGAGGGATATGCCATACGAAACCAAGAAGCAGAAACTGTTGCTGACACAATCGTAAAGGAATTCATCTGTCGATTTGGTGTGCCTGAGCAGTTACATTCCGACCAGGGTACCAATTTCCAATCTAACGTTCTTAAGGAGGTATGTCAGTTATTGGATATTCAGAAAACTGGTACTACGCCGTACCACCCACAGTCGAACGGAATGGTGGAACGTTTTAACAGAACTCTTGAAGACAGACTAGCAATGATGGTGGATAAAAATCAACGCAACTGGGACGAACAGCTACCATTTGCTCTGATGTCATATAGATCAGCCATACATGATGTTACACAGGAGACACCAACCATGATGATGCTGGGAAGAGAGATAACTCTTCCAGTAGACCTAATAACAGGTAGACCAATACAAATGCCGACAACGGAAGGAACCGAATATGCCGCTGAGCTACGTGATCGCTTAGAAATAGCCCATGAAAGGGCCAGAGAATTTCAAAGGAAAAACGTAGAGCGACAAAAGCGGAACTATAACGTTGGGAAGAAGGGGAAAGTCTTCGAGATCGGTGATGCAGTTTGGCTGTACGATAATGCGCGTCACAAGAAGTTATCTCCGAAGTTAGCCTGTCGTTGGACAGGTCCCTTCCAAATCATTGGGAAAATCCATATACCACTGGTAAAATTCACGCTACCAATTGAGTTTTGAGTTAATACTGGTGAAGAAGTACTGTAACTGAGAAATCGCATATTCGGTGGTGATATTGGATCGAAATCCGCTACAACGAAGGGGATGGTGTGGCGAAATTGTATATTTTTGCTGAATTTCTCCTAAGTGAAATAAACTTGAATGTGTCATTAGGACCAAATTCCCCCCCCCCTCCCCTGGTTATATGGAAATGTATGGTGATATAAATATATTTTGGTCAAAGTTTATTATTGTTACCTGTACTAAAATTACTGGTCAGGGCCCTGTAGTTGTGGAGCTCTTTGTATGTGAATATTGGGTACAGGGATAGTTTTATTGTCTGTATCTAATTTTAATTGGGGTTATCATAATTGCAATTCGCGCCCTGGTCCTTTCCCATGCCCCTTTTTTGATTACAGGCTTGAAAGACCCCAGACTCGTTCAAACGTAAGTTATAGTTATTTATCTTTGGAATTTGACATAGTTCTTCGCTATATATTGTCTAGATATGTGAACGAAATTATTGGTTAAGTATCAGCAGCTGAAGTTAAGTGACCACAAAATTATTTAACTTTTTCGGCTGATGTCAGGTCTTACGATCTTTCCGCCATGTTTGATATTTTTCAAGCTGGTCATTTTGACAAATGTTTTCGGCCGTGAATATCATTTTCACCTTGCAACGATACTTAAACAATAAATTCTCATGTTCAGAGTTAATATTACTTACTGTTTATGGTTATTATCGATCGTAAAGTGCGATAGTGCGCCCAGTTTTGTGAGTTGTGACGAGCTCTCTCGTCGTTGTTGTTCATAAGCCGGCATGTTTTCGGTAAATGCCGCCTGATGTTCTCGTCACTTTGCGACAATCATTCCCGCTCTTTGTAGCATGGAGAGTAAATATAAGGGACCTAACTTGAAATTTAGAGAATGCTGAATTTAACTGTGTCAAGTTGTTCCCCCTTTTCTAAATATTCCTGTCAGAAATGAATTGTTCAAAATTAGTATGAGGAAACAAATTCCTGTATTTTCTATAGCTGCCATCTTGCAATTTTCTTATGCTCATGAATATTCATATATTCTATAGTGTTTTTGGTTTTAGCCAATCAAACCTCTGAGTGCATCTTTTGGGACTCGGATGATCTCGGACCATCATCTGGGCAACATCTCAATTTGTATACTAAAGCATTGTACTGTTAAACTGATTGGAGTTCCTTTCTGACCGAAGAAATATGGATGTAGGTTTTGGAACAAGAAACTGAAGAAAAGTACAGTAATGATTAATTTGTCAGCCACAGTAGGGTTAAATTGAGAGTTCTGACACCAAGAACTGTTTTGGGACTGAGAGTCCCAAGTTGTGACACTGGACTTCCCATTTCATTATTGGGACTGATATTCCCAGTTTTCTAGGAGTAATATATACAGTTTCAAGTTTGACTGACTCTGTTGGTGCCATATTCTCAAGTTGGGGCTGGGAGTCCCAGGTTAACTCAATTACCCATGAGATCGTGAATTTGGGACTGGGAGTCCCAAGTGAACTAAATTATACCATAAGTGATTATTTTGGGACTGGGATTCCCAAGTTGGGACTGGGAGTCTCAAGTGAACTCTGTAGTCTCATAAATTATTAATTTGGGACTGGGAGTCCCAATTTGACTCCGTGATCTCATAATCCTCAATTTGGGACTGGGAGTCCCAAAATTAACACTGTGATGTAGTTTACCAGACTCCAGTAACTGTTTACTCCTAAAATATTAAATTTCAACTTCTGAGACTGAACTATTCAAGCCGTATTTCTCTGGGAAGTGTTGCCAATTATTATTTGGCATTATTCCTTCTGAAGTACAGTTTCAGATTTATTGGGACTCAAAGTATCAAGTACTGGAAGTGAATAAATACCCATATCTTAGGCTGACATTTTTTTCATATTTATTCCTACATTAGTCATTGAACTTTTCCGTGAATATCAGATCAGAATATCACCAGTTAACCTCGTCATATACCCATATACATGTTGCCTTTACGAATAAAACTGTTTGCTGTTTTTATTTGTTTAACTTTGAAATGGCGCTTAACTTGCTCATTGAATAGAGATATCTTGAATAGTGAATGACCAAATGAATATCGACAGGACTTGACTTATATGACGAATCACACAGTAGCGGGCGTCTCCATGAAGAAATGCTACTAACAAATGGGAAAATCCATATACCACTGGTAAAATTCACGCTACCAATTGAGTTTTGAGTTAGTACTGGTGAAGAAGTACTGTAACTGAGAAATCGCATATTCGGTGGTGATATTGGATCGAAATCCGCTACAATACGTAATTGTCAATACAAACATCATGATATCTTGCCGGCATCATTGAAAACTGTGAACAGCTTCTTTCTTATAAACAATCAGCTTATGTCGATTTCGCTTATGGACGCGGGAATTCTTTATGGACGACGGTTGATTACTGAATCAGCTTGTATAGGTGTGAAATCAGACAAAATAAACCGTCTTCCATTAAAATAATCTGCGTTGATAGTCCAAAAATATAAACCGAATTCAGTAGCCAGCCATGTTCCATGAAGAATTGACGTGTTCCACTATCGAAACCAAAGCAGGCATAAAAAGAAAATATGTATAAACTTAATCTAAATTCTTTCAAGTGAGAAGCGGTCAGCAGTTTTCCATGATGATCTATAAAATGATCTTTCAATATAGGTGTACGATAAAAACAATTTCTTATACGCTTAAAATATATTCGGTTGATCAAAATGTGTTTGAATGTGAGTTCAGCCTGGCATGGAACACAAATCGGTTCGGATTCATTTATTAATAAACGTTCGTCCGACAGTCGTAAATGGCCGATTCTACAACGCCTGTTTATTCTGGTGGTTATATGATTGTCTCTATGCACGATATCAATAGAAATACTGACCAGTGAATGCTAGTTAATGACTTTCATAGTGAAGAATCTGCGTACAGGCGTAGGACCAGGATTTAAATAGCAAAGTACGTCTATTCGCTTGTCCATGTCGTGGTCTGACGGACAAAATCCTTTGTTTATTGTACTCTACTTCTCTCCACATTTAAAAGCTAGTATCAATCATTGATAATGGCATTGCAATTGTTGTGACAGTCTGAAGCAAAAACAAAAAGCTACTTTCAGGGTTCGCTCAACAAGATTTACGCTTGACAAATCACAATGTTAGCAAAAACGTTTGAAACGATAATATCACGCACTTCGTATATTAGCTATATTGGGATCAAATCGAAATAAGCATATTCATTCTGGAACCGAAAAGACTATATTTGTGTCAGCTTAGAGATCTTACAATCCGTGATTTAGGTCTAAGTATAGAAATCCGGACAAGCACATTCCGGATAGCTTTCGTCAGCAGAAACACTTTCCGTGTTCAATACAACATGTACACCAGCACGACATGTTCACATTGCACGAATATACTACGGTCTCCGCCATGATGGCTGGTGCATCGTCTGATTTTACAATGTTTGACAGGTCTGGCTAATTTTTCAAACAGTTCGTGAATATGCGAAACATTTTCTTAAGATGGGTAACTTGAATTCTGCACACACTAAATATATTTACATTCTTGCACTTTATTCATATTTTTATATATTCTATTCATGCATTTCCTTTGTCGGTGAAATGTAGTCATTCTTGGCTCATGTTACTCTTTGGACAAAAACCGGCGTAAAATAAAGATTCACTGATTGATTTTCAGGAAGGTAGAGTCCAGTGCCAATACCACATGACTCACATCGATTGTCCAAGTTACTCAAATAGGTGTACATTTAGATCACCTTTAGGTGGGGTTAAGATCAGAGGTCTTGGAACTTTCTTGCTATTGAATCCGACGACAAGCGTTTCCCTGTCGATTGTCTGCGAATAAGCGACGTTCAAGGCGTAAACGCAGCATACCAAATATCTTCCTCACTCGATAGTATATGTGATTCTTGACTCCAGGCGAGACGAGAATTGAAAAGATTCTGCCTTTGAAGTACCGACAATATTCCAACATCACTCCGACCCTGTAGAAATAAGGGTTCAATATTGAACGGCGCTGAACTTATTTCCTTATTCCCTATTCCCGTTTCGATATTCTAAATCGCGCTATGTGAAAGTAGTAACGTTCGTGAAAATCGATATATTTCGACAACCATTATGTTTTTCCTAACACGAATGGGACCATGTTTCCCCCAATAAATTTTCTTCGCTGTGAATATAAATTTGACAACAATACTTCAAAAGGTGTGCTATTAAGAACATTTCTAAAGAGTCGTAGTAAAATCTGGGTACATTCCACAATATTTTGCTAGCCACGTTTAGAGTGGTCTAGGTATCTCCCTAATACATTTATCTATCTTTCTGACCCATTTTTGGGCGTTTAAAGTGGAGATGCCATACCCTCCGAGACAGCGCTAAATGGGTATTATCTGGATTTGGTCAATTTACATCGACTGTATTGTTGCTCCCAATCACCCAGAAATCGAATTTGTGCCACTTTTAGAGTGGTCTAGATATCTTCCTAATACATTTATCTATCTTAATGACCCATTTTTGGGCATTTAAAGTGGAGATGCCATACCCTCCGAGACAGCGCTAAATGGGTATTATCTGGATTTGGTCGATTTACAGCGACTGTATTTGTTGCTCCCAATCACCCAGAAATCGAATTTGCGCCAGTTTTGAGTGGTCTAGATATCTTCCTAATACATCGATCTATACTTCTGACCCATTTTTGGGCGTTTAAAGTGGAGATGACATACCCTCCGAGACAGCGCTAAATGGGTATTATCTGGATATAGTCAATTTATAGCCACTGTATTTGTTGCTCCCAATCACCGAGAAATCGAATTTGCGCCGCTTTTACAGTGGTCTAGATATCTTCCTAATACATTTATCTATCTTTCTGACCCATTTGGGCGTTTAAAGTAGAGATGCTATACCCTCCGAGACAGCGCTAAATGGGTATTATCTGGATATAGTCAATTTACCCCCACTGTATTTGTTGCTCCCAATCACACAGAAATCGAATTTACCCCACTTTTGGAGTAGTCTAGGTATCTTCCTAATACATTTATCTAGCTTTCTGACCCATTTTTCGGCGTTTAAAGTGGAGATGCCATACCCTCCGAGACAGCGCTAATTGTGTATTATCTGAATATGGTCAATTTACTCTAAAGGTGGCGCAAATTCGATTTCTGGGTGATCGGGAGCAACTAATAAAGTAGGTGTAAATTGACCATATCCAGATAATACCCATTTAGCACTGTCTCGAAGGTATGGCATCTCCACCTTAAACGATAAAAAATGGGTCAGAAAGATAGATAAATGTATTAGGAAGATATCTAGACCACTCTAAAAGTGGCGCAAATTCGGTTTCTGAGCGATTGGGAGCAATAAATACAATCGGTGTAAATTGCCCAAATCCAGATAATACCCATTTAGCGCTGTCTCGAAGGGTATGGCATCTCCAGTTTAAACGCCCCAAAATGGGTCAGGAAGATAGATAAATGTATTAGAAAGATATCTAGACCACTCTAAAAGTGACGCAAATTCGGTTTCTGAGCGATTGGGAGCAATAAATACAATCGATGTAAATTGCCCAAATCCAGATAATACCCATTTCGCGCTGTCTCGGAGGGTATGGCATCGCCACTTTAAACGCCCCAAAAATGGGTCAGGAAGATAGATAAATGTATTAGGAAGATATCTAGACCACTCTAAAAGTGACGCAAATTCGGTTTCTGAGCGATTGGGAGCAATAAATACAATCGGTGTAAATTAGCCAAATCCAGATAATACCCATTTAGCGCTGTCTCGAAGGGTATGGCATCTCCAGTTTAAACGCCCAAAAATGGGACAGAAAGATAGATAAATGTATTAGGAAGATATCCAGACCACTCTAAAAGTGGCGCAAATTCGATTTCTGGGTGATTGGGAGCAACAAATACAGTTGGCGTAAATTGATCAAATCCAGATAATACCCATTTAGCACGGTGTCGGAGGGTATGGCATCTTCACTTTAAACGGCCAAAAATGGGTCGGAAAGATAGATATATGTATTAGGAAGATATCTAGACCACTCTAAAAGTGGCGAAAATTCGATTTCTGGGTGATTGGGAGCAACAAATACACTTGGTGTAAATTGACCATATCCAGATAATACCCATTTAGCGCTGTCTCGAAGAGTATGGCATCTCCACTTTAAACGCCCGAAAATCGATCAGAAAGATAGATAAATGTATTAGGAAGATATCTAGACCATTCTAAAAGTGGCTAGCAAAATATTGTGGAATGTACACAGATTTTACTACGGCCCTTTAGAAATGTACTCAATAGCACACATTTTGAAGCATTCTTCTCAAATTTTTGTTCGCAGGGAAGAAAATTTATTGGAGAAAACATAGTCTCATTCGTGTCATGAATGACATAATGGTTGTGGCAATATTTGGATTTTCATGAAGGTTACTACTTTCACATAGCGCGATTTAGAATATCGAAACGGGAATAGGGAATAAGGAAATAACTTCCGTTTCCTCAATATTGACCGCATCTAATTCAGGACAACTTTATGGTAATCACGTCGTGTCTTTGTGGATTAACCTATCGATTGACCTAAACTCTTGTAGTCGTTGGGCTAAATACGCATTGTCCAGAAGTGTCTTGGTGTTAAATAAATCGGACATTGAGGGGGTATTATACTAAAAAATAACACAATAACTCCATTTCGTTAATGACTTCAGTACGGTAAATTCGGTTGGAGTGACGACTTTCCTGTGACTATCATCGAATATTTTCCGTTGAACATATTAGAGTTTGGAATCAATTGCATTACTGTCGGCTAAGATAGCTGAAAGACACGCCAAGGTGTGTCATGAAACTGTAATGAGAAGAGCAACGTAGAAATCCCCAAGCAGACAACAGCTACGTCATGATGTAGAAGAACAAAGGGTTGAAATCATTGACATTTATTGTTGTTTGTCACCATATACTATTGGAGTGCGCTTCATCAATTAAGAAAGCGTCTTCATTTTTTGCTTCAGGCTTAGCATCGTTGTTATGACAATAGATCGGAAGTACTTTTTGCAGAGTAAAGTCACAGGACAGGTTTTTGATGTTAATTTGTATTTTATGCATGTCTGTATATTGGTGATTTTGGGACGGATGCATATATTATGATTGTATATTTGGAACGTCTTGATGGAACACGGCCTCGTGATGGAACATCATCGGTTGAATTGACCACAGCTGATCTGATTTGTTGTCCATTAGGTGGTACATCAATAGCCCACGTGTGAGGACAGATAGTTGGATCCCATTCCATTCCAATCATTTTCCTATCGTTGCATTAACTGAAATTGTATCAATTTGGCAATTGATGTAATCATATTCAACAATCAGATGGATAATATATCTATATGCCGTCCAAACAGGGTTGTTCATGGTATAGTATGAGAAAAGCTTGAGTAAGTGGTTGAAGTTTGAAGCCAGACTCCTCATAATTAATTGGAAGAGAACGCCGTCAACATTGGAATAGGTTTGCGATTGAAGATAGACAGTGTGATATTCGCATTAAAATCATCAGTAGGGTACGTTTAACTGAAACTGGCGTAGCGCGAATACCGAACGATATGAGGCGGTATGGGCACAACTCTCATGGACGCAAAGTGTCCGAACGACTTGTATGAAACTCCAACGATGTGTTACATAAAATACACACATGTATAGCGGCTATACAGAGAAATTCCCAATATCTCCTAATCTATCAACCACGAAATCTCGTGCTAAGCAATTCTTACTTTTACAGTTTCATTATTATGTCTATGTCTCACGGTTTACCTTCGAAAAGTCGCTCTCAAAACACAGAGCCTTCTGCGTAAATAACCAAGTTAAAAAAATAACCGGTTAGTGATTCGTTTCATCACCTGTTCCATTATCAACTTAACGAGAATCGCAGCTTTCATCCAACAATACCCATACTATTACATTCATACTGTCAATTTGCCAGACGATTAGAGCCAGTGATTCACTCGTTAGTGAAGATTTAGCTACATGTAATAAAAAAACCATGACAATCAGAGGAAATGTTTGTACTTGTCTCTGAAGCCTCAGAAAAGCATTGAAAACGTCTGCATTCATAGACGGACATTATTACACATTTATGATCATCATTGACTAGATTATCTTTTAACCCACAACAGTCGTGTCCATTTTCGGGCTTAAGCATTTGTTGTATTTCGTAAATATTTGCTTCAAGCTGGATCTTCGAGAGCTGAATACAACAGGAACTGATATATTGCTCAGCTTACATGTACGTTCAAAGCTGATTATCCATTATCTCTTAATCAACATTTAGTATTCAAGCCAACCTGCAACTATTCATAGATGGGAAATTGATCGCCAAAACCTACGGAAACAAATTGTGCGGCGGACAGAATTAGACATCAATAGATAAATGGTTATGAAGTATTCATTAAAATCCACCCAGGGGACATAATTACAACCACAATCAACTTGTAATCCTTCCAACGGAGACAAGATCAGTTTATCGTTCATGTACAGGCGGGAAGATTGGTTTCAGAATATATGGTACTCCAGGTGTACTCAATGTGATTATATCTTTAGATCTACTGACTTAAGTATTAAGGTTAATGGCGAGCTGGTGGTTGACAAGGCACAAACTGTTATAAATGAGCATGTGTATCTCAATCAATCAACAGTCCAGATTGAAATATCAGGGGGCATTACCCTTTACCTCATTTGTTCCAAATAAGTGAGCCACAGGTGAATTGGCACATTTGTATTTGCTCAAATCCAATTAACCACACATGGATTGACACCTTTCCTTAGCTTCTGAATGACCCATGAAAGATACTTGATGTCCGCCAAATAACAGTGCACGAATCAAGGTGTGAATAGGAAGATAGAATTATGTTGAGAAAGCATGTGTCGATAACACGAGGAACACGGAAAAGAAAAGAGTAAGGTGTCAAATTTGTTTACCCTCTGTACCTAAAGCACCATCATCATTTCGATATAAAGGGGTTTGATCAAGTTCAATCCCGCCAATACATATTTGATAAATTATCCAGGCGCCTGATTATAGTACTGGTGAAATAAAACTTCCAGATTTATTCAATTAAATCGGACGAATCTACATCGCTGGAGGAGTTCATCATGAAAGACAACATAACGGTCTTCATATTCGTCATGCTAAAGACATCTGGTCTATTGGTCTGTAGCGGTTTCGTACGTTTAGCATAATCACCAGTTGTTTGGTACGAACTATTGCACTGTCTCTAGATGTATTGAAATGAGCTGTTAAACAATCCTTAGGTAATAGCTTTTGTTATCCGTTCATCTATATAGGTTGTCACTCAATTTCGAAATCTAATTTTGAGTGTACGCAGATTATAATGTAATGGATTAGTTTGTTACGTCGTTATCCTCACGCCTTCATCAATAGTCCATATCGGTTGTATGTTTTTGACCAACGCCTTGTCCCATCACTCTCTGTGGGAATACCTCACAAAAAACATTCACGGCTACAGTACCAATTTACATTTGAAACAAAATATAGGATATCATCAGTGTCTGTTAGAATTGAGCAAATTGGACATTAAGTTCAAAGTTTTGCAGAGTTTATGATGGCGTCCGGTCTTTCAAGAAACATTTTGCATTTACTGATGCTTTCATGAGGATATTGATGAATTTGGTTTTGCACGGCTTCAGATCCATCAGACTTGCATTCGGAATTTAACAATTACATCAATGTAAATAAAAGGTGCAACGGATCAAATTGAAATTCAATAAAATGTTCGAAATTACCCCAAAGCTTAAATTTATTTGAAAAATGTTAAAACATATGAATCGAGTTCAATACGTCGAATCAACGTATGTGAATGGCTGTGTCACCTAGCTGGTGTTCAGGATCACCTAGCGGTTGATTTGGGTCAGCTAGCTGTTGATCAAGATCACCTAGCTGTTCATCCGGGTCATCTAGCTGTTTATCAAGGTCACCTAGCTGAGCATCAGGGTCATGTAGCTGTTCATCATTGTCACCTAGCTGTTGATCAGGGTCAAGTAGCTGTTGATCAGGGTCACCTAGCTGTTGATTAGGGTCATCTAGCTGTTCATGAGAATCACATAGCTGTTCATTAGGGTCACCCAGCTGCTCACCAAGGTCACTGCGCTGTTCATCCGTTCACACCCAGTTGTTGATCAGGGCCAGCTAGCTGTTCATGAGGAACACATTACTGTCCATCAGGGTCAAGTAGTTGTTCATCAGTGTTGCCTAGCTGTTCATCAGGGGCGCATAATAGTGTATTTCCTTCAAATTCATCATGTTCGAACAGCAATAGTCATTGATAGTCCTTCAGATTCAAGTTCATGGATCACAGGTGGATCGTGTAGTGGCGCCAGTGAGTGGCTAACCCATGCAACTATAGAAGTTACGTTGCCAATGGGTGTCTAACTTTACTTTTGAAGCAGCGTTCTGGACAAATGTGATTTTATCCCAACTTTATTGTTACTTATATAATTAACCTGGAGTCAAGCTTTCCTTAGCGTTTTGTGCGATAAGTTACCTTAGAACCCGAAGCATACCAAAAATCTTCCTCGTCCGCTATTCTATACCATTCTTTGCCGCAAAGCGATATACATTGATTCAATATCTTGTCGCTTCGTCGATTGCCTCAGTCGTCGCTCTAAATATACATTGCCAGAAGCGTCTGGACATTATAATTATTCCGATATTGAGAGGATTTTATAAAAAAAACCCGGACTATTCTCTTTCTATATAGGCCTCAGTTCAGTAAACTTGACGGGATGTCTTTTCCGCGAATATCATCCAAGAATGTCCGTTTAAAGCAATCGTCTTACTGTCAGCTACAATAGTTTAAATACACGCTAAGTTATATCTTGAAACTTGTGCTAAGACGCGCAACGTAGACTCGCCCAGCAGACAACTGATAAGTGTTAAGAGCATTGCTCTTTATTTCTCCTGATCACGATATGTGATTGGAGTGGGCTTCTAATTTCAACTTCTGTTACTCTTCCACACGACAACGCATCTTCTGTTTCGGTTTTAAGCTGAAAATCGATTGACAGTACATTGCAATAAGGAGAACACTTTGCTAAAAAATAAAATAGGGAATTGATGTTGATTCGTATTTCACGCGTGTCTGGGACGAGGCGATTTTGTGTTGGACGCATGTGTTGTGCTTATATATTCGGAAACGTCTTCAGGCCGATGTTGGCGAAAACGATATTTCTTCGTGTGAGATGTTCAATGAAGATCTGATTTCTGTCACAAAAAAAAACCAAAACAAAAAAACATGATACAACAACTACGATGAAGTGCGACATTTTTTTACATTACATGTTCTACAAGTCCCAGTCATTTTGCAGTCATGGTAACACATTAAAATATCTACAATAAAAGCCATTTGGGCAAATGATGTAGTCGTCTTCAAACTTCCGACAGATGAAACATGGTGTGTAACATCGTATAGCCCGAGAAAGCTAGAGCATGTGGCTTGCAATTATGAAACCAGAATCTTCATAATTATAAGTATGATAACTCAGTTACTTGAAAGAAAACGCGGTCAACATTAGAATAATTACGATAGACAGAACGCTTAACAATTAAAGCAATATTCATCTGTTTTAACAAATTGTAGGCATTTCTGCTTAGTGAAGTTGCGGTTTTAAACCAAATTAATTTAATGGCGGTTTATATCACATGTTGAAAGGAAGTGCTTTTCAAAGTTGTCCTAGATGAGAAAGTGTTCATTTTTAATAAACCTCTGTGTCTGTGCCTTAAATGCATATATAAGATACATTGAATGTATAATCGTGCGAATTCTATGCAGCATGAGATGCTGATTGGGACCAGACTTGCATGGATACAAATTATCCAAGGGTCAACTGGAATCGAATGAAAACCCAACGATAGATTCTGGAAAGTATACCACACCAGTATACATGCCGACAAGGAATATCACTGGCAGCAAATTCCTTAACGCCAAATGATTTATCAATCGCGACATCTCTTCAGTTTCTCCTGAAGTAATTGTTATATCCATAAAAAATTTGGGGGTTTCTACTCAAATGCTTCACTTTTTCTATTTAATGATTTTCTCTAATGTCTTACATTTTACCTTGAAAGTATCCTCACTTCCGAATAAGGTTAACAAGCTTCTGTATAAATATAATAACACAATATAGTAACTGATCATCGGTTCGTTTGATCATCCGTTTGATCGCCAGCTTAGAGTACCAGACTGACAGCTTCGTCCAACCAAGCATACATACCGTTAATTTACCACACCGTTAATGTCTTTGATTTACTCGTCATTAAATAACAGATCCATGATAACCATGTTACATATTGTCCTGAATTAGAGGAAATGTGTGTGGTCGTCTCTGAAGCCTAACAAAAGAATCGAGAAAGTCAGAAATAATGGGTTGACATAATTACACATTTCTGATCATCACCACCTAAATTATATTACAGCTCTTCATGACCGTATAGATTCGGGGGTTTAGCCATTTGTTTTATCTCGTAAATATATTCATACAATGAGGAGCTCACAGTCAAATATATGTTCATTATAACTGGATAGATTTTGAAAAAGTTTTTTTTTAACTTGATCAGTTATCTATAGTTTTGAAGATAATTTCGGTCATTTCAGGGACGATATGATTATTAATTGATTGCGTGCAGTTGGTTTGTTAAATAAACAGGATATGTGACGTTAATATGACAAAACCGCCCTTGTGTGTGACCAAAATCGGGCAGTTCACATTTTTCTTGAAGTTTATGTTCTATAATATCAACAACGAAAACTTGCGATGATCAATTTATAAACATGGTGATATGATAGATCAAATTGTGTCCCGTGTCCTATTCTGGTATTTTGTTATATTCATAGACAGGATTTTATCTGGTAGAACATATATGATACCTCAAACCAAAATTATATTGCCACACAGTATTGATTAATCGTGAGAACCAATAATGATCTTGGTTTGAGGTACGTGTCATGTTTTTGCTACAAGAGAAAATATTGTCACAAAATGCCTCATATAGACCAAAATATACCACCATATCTCCATGCTTATGCAATTTACCATCGCATGTCATTCACAGATGATATTTCAGAATGGAATCTGCAAGAAAACTAAGATTTGACAGGTTTTTCTGTGACAAAAATGTTTTTATTACCGTCATACACAAGAGAGTTTTTTCTATGTAAATATCGCATATCATTTTAATATAAATACCAGCTCCTTTATACGTTTTAGCTGTCAGTGTTGTACTTAGATGAATTGATAGCATCATTAGATACATATATATATTGCTCGTCTGGGGATGAGATCACTTTGTCTATGGAACGGATAAATTATCAATAAATACAAGTGTTTGTAATCCGTTCGACTGTCTAGGTTGTGGGACCAATTTTGAAAGAGTAATTTCAGTTTGTGCAGATTAGAATGCAACGGATTAATTTGTTACTTCATCACTACATGAATGTGATTTCATGAACTGAGATTATTTATTGAGCTACTGAATTGGGGCTTGGGGAAGCGTTCGAAATACCAGTTTCAGTTAAAACACTGCAGACAATGCATGATTCCCAACATAATTGTCGTTAATCTTTAGACAAAATATTTGCCCCAGCGCTGCGGCAGCTGCATTGAAGGGTGATTCCATGTTTAAACTACTAGAACCTGAAAGCAATCGCCTCACTCTCGGTTAAAACAGCTGAAAGACACGCCAAGGCGTGTCATGATCGCATACTGATAGCAAAATACGAGCGTAGCGTGCAAGATCTATGGCGTTACGTTTCGTAACTTGTGTCTAATTCCGCTTAACCCGTGGCTAGGGGCCGTATGAAACCATGTACTTCAAGATCCTCATGGTACGCAAATGAACAATCACAATCAAAGCGTGATTGAGATGCATCATTCTTTGGATGACGACTTTGCAACGAATATTATGGATTAAGAATACTGATCAGCGATACGGATTCTATATCTTTGGAACATCATGATGTCTTGCTGGCATCATTGAAAACTGTTGACCGCTTCTCTCTTGCAGGAAACAAGCCTATGTTTATGTATACTATGATTGTCTTTTTGAATTTGGTGCTAATACTGTTATATGGGATATGGAATAGGTCTTTGGATTATGGACGCGGATATTCTCTAATGGACGACGGCAGAATTATGAATGATGGATCTGACGCTTGTAATGAAACTGTACCGAGAAGACCGACGCAGAAATTCCCTAGCAGGTAACTGATACGCCATGATATAGAATGATAACAAAGGATCAAAACCATTGGCATTTATTGTCCCCGGTCACCATATACTCTTGAGATGGGCTTTATCAATTATGAAAGCATCTCTTTTTGTTTTAGGCTTAACGCCATTGTTATGACAATATATTTAAAGTGCTTTTTGCCGAGTAAAGTCACAGGAAGAACGTTTTGATGAAAATTTGTATTTCATGCATGTCTGTAACATGTCTGTCTTGGTGAATTTGGGACGAATGCATACACTATGATTGTATATTGGGAAACGTCTTGATGGAACACGGCCTCCGTGCAAATGGCGGCGTTGACAATAATAATCTATCATCGGTGAGATGCCCACTGCTGATCTGATGTGTTGCACATTAGGTGGTACATCGCCAACGGCCCACGTTTAACGACAGATGATTGGATCCCATTCCATTCCAATCATTTTCCTATCATTGCATCAACTGAAATTGTTTACAGAAAGACAATTTGTCAATTACTGAAATCATCTTCAAACGTCAGAATGATTATAGATCTATATGGCGCACAAACAGGGTTGCTCATTGTATAGTATGAGAAAGCTTGAGCAAGTGGTTGAAGTTTGAAACCAGAATCCTCATAGTTATAAGGACGGTCGGTGGTTACTTGAAAGATCACGCCGTCAACATACTTTGGCGATACATGCGGATAGCGTGCAATATCTACGGCGTTACGTTTCCTGACTTGCGTCTAATTCCGCTTAATCCGGTGCTAGGGGCCGTATGAACCCATGCACTTCAAGATCCTCGTGGTGTTCATATGAACAGTCACAATAAAAGCGTGACTGAGATACATTATTCTCTAGATGACGACTCTACAATAAATACCATATGGATTAAGAATACTGATCAGTAATACGGATTTGATATTCTTGGAACATCATGATGTCTTGCCGGCATCATTTAAAATTGTTGATCGCTTCTCTCTTGTAGGAAATTAGCATATGTTTAGGTATACTATGCTTGTCTTTTTGATTTTGAATTTGCTAAGGCTGTTATATGGAATGGGTCTTTGGGTTAAGGACGCGGATATTCTTTAATGGACGACGGCTGAATTATGAATGTAATTGGAATAGTTTTGCGAATGAAGATAGACAGTATATCACCATTCAAAGCATCGGTACGATGCGTTTAGCAGAAACTGCCATAGAGCGAATACCAATGGTACGAGGCGGAATATATGGAGCACGACCCTCATGGATGCAAAGTGTTCGCAGGAATTGTAGAGTAAACCTAAATTCCTGAAGGCCCAACGACGTGCTACTTAAAACACACTTGTGACGTCACTCTATTGTCCCAACGCTCCATTATTTTTAAGGAATGGAGAGTTGCTCGAACATTGCTTTCTACGGAATGGAGAGTTAAGGTAGCTAGAGCCTTCACCAGAGAAACACACGCAATACACTATCCAGTACATTTACTAATGTTGTGATAACGCATATATACGACATAAGATTACTAAGCTATGAGGGAATTAGTGTAATATGAGCGAGTTCCACGACTCGTGTTCCTCTATGATAGTATGCTTGTGAAACGTTTATATACATAGCAGATAAACAGGTCACTTTAGCGATGGGATGAGTGATTTGCATATTACGAGTTGAGAGTTCGAACGGGATTGTCTCCCATACCGTCTATGGGTTTAAACGTGTCTTCCGCGTTGTTCTACGAAACGGCCGAAACCTGACAATTTGTACCATTTCTATCCTGTGATGCGATGTACATCCATGAACAATTAGATGGCCGGTTGGCATCATAACACAGTTAAATTACCCCCATCACTTCCCTCATGTAACACATCAATTTAATTGTTCGCATCGCTGAACTGGAACAGCCGGAAGAGCAAACTTCAATTTCGTGGGCCGGCTTATATTTAGGACTTCTGTAGCCACGATAGTCAAGTCATATGGCTACATGAAAGAATGAGAGCAAAGTAGATTGGTGCAATCTTTCAACGTTTAATAATAAGGCATTGTACCCGCACATGTTCATAGAAATAATAAAAAAATAAACTCGAAATAGCTTTTTCGCGGTAGATAATTCACAATCACACAGATGCAACATTAGTTCTACAGTGACTCCATGTGATTCGAGTTCAACAGGTTAGGGCAAAGGATTAACTGGGATATATATCCCACTTGGGATATTAAAATATAACCTAATTGGGATATTTTGACCTATTTTCATACTAAACGACAAAATGACGAATTTCGGTAACTAAACTACAAAAAAAAGATATCTTTTTCACAAAACTGCCAATGCGATTGTATAATTTTGCTGGGTTTTTTTCTTTTTTTATTCAGTGTGATATTGCAATTACGTGCATTATTTGTTCGTATTGTTACAATGTATACCCCAGCTGTCACCACTATGTCTTTATACTAACAGAAAAACTATCAAAATATGCCAGTATAAAAAGAATCCAATGCGGGATATGATATCCCAGATCAGATATACATGTATATCCCAGTTAGTCCTTTTCCCGGACCTGTTCAACGTGAAGTTACAAGCGTCTAGTCCGTCATTCATAATCCAGCCGTCGTCCATTAGAGAATATCCGCGTCCATAATCCAAAGACCTATTCCATTTTCCATATAACAGTATTAGCACCAAATTCAAAAAGACATAGTATACAAAAACATAGGCTGGTTTCCTGCAAGAGAGAAGCGGTCAACAGTTTTCAATGATGCCGGCAAGACATCATGATGTTCCAAAAATATCAAATCCGTATCGCTGATCAGTATTCTTAATCCATAATATTCGTTGTAAAGCCCATAGCGTAATTCGTCACAGTAATCAGTAATCCAATCTGCGAAATACAACACAGCAGTAGGGTCGCGACACACAGTAATCAATTCACGACACAGTGAATAGTAATCCAATATGCGGAAACATTCATTTCGCGACACAGTGAATAGTAATCCAATATGCGACACAGTAATCGTTTCACGACACAAGAAATAGTTATCCAATATGCGACAATCAGGTCGCGACACAGTCAGTAGTAATCCAGTATGCGAAACAGCAATCAGTTCGCGACACAGGAAATAGTTATTCAATATGCGACACCATCACTTCGCGACACCGTGATCAATTTGCGATACACTGCAATCAGTAATTCAATCTGCGACAGTATGTATCCAATCTGCGACACACAGTAATCAGTTTGCGCACAGAGCTATCAGTAATTCAATCTGCGACATAATGTATCCAATCTGCGACACACAATGATCCGTTTGCGCACACAGCAATGAGTAATTCCATCTGCGAGAGTATGGATCCAATCTGCGACACACAGTAATCAGTTAGCGACTGAGTAGTTGGTGGTCACTTTGCGACAAAATAATCAGTAGTCAGTTTGCGACAGACTAATTAGTAATAAGCTTGCGACACATAGGAATCAGTTATTCAATCTGCGACAGTATGTTTCCAATCTACGACACACAGTAATTATTATCAGTCTCACAGTAATCCAAAAACCAAAAATGGACGGTCACGACGGAAGTTAGGAATTCCGAGTGTTGATGACGGTCTTCAGTAAAGACAGACACAGTTAGTAGTATGATGGAATGCGTATAGTAACTCATTTACCCGCACTTTGGTGATAAACTTGTACAAGTCAATCCAATGTTATGAACAGGCACATTCAGAGATCACAAATGTGGCAAGTAACACAGTGCATCTGTATACCACCGATCTAAAAGTAAAATTCACACCCGGGGTCAAAATTCACTTCAGTCTCTCTCTCTCTGGACACAAACACCACACATTCGTACAGCACTGCTGATTTACTATAAACTGTCCGATCAACGCTTTGATAATTGTCGAGAGGCAGGACTAATCGAGGTCGAATCACACCAGGTCGGCAACGACTAATCTATCGATCTTCAACCATAAAAAGTTCCAGTTACTATCATATATATGCACAATGTCCTGCATGTAAGTCCAAGCCCACTAGGCAGAATCAACGAGCGTAATCCAGAGTTCATCATTTACAATGTTAACTTCATGTCGTATTAAATGACACATTATCGTGACATCATCGTCACGACAACTTCAAGCCTTGTATCACATGTACTGCTTTGACAGTTAAACTAGTATCGGCGTTAAAACCATGGCCTTTGTGAGTGGGTGTGTTTTAAGTAGCGGAATGTCCTCGTAACTCTCCATTCCTTAAAAGCAATGGGCCTCGGCTCCATTATTTTTAAGGAATAGAGAGTTACTCAGACATTCCCCTCTACATAAAATACACACATGTATAGCGGTTATACATATATGTATCAAAATCCTGAATACGTCATAATATAACAACCACGATATCTCGTGATATGCAATTGTTATTTTTAAAGTTTCATTTTTATGTCTCTGTCTGACGGTTTTCCTTCGAAAAACAGAACCTTCTGCGTAAATAACCAAGTCAAAATAGTAACCGGTTATTGATTGTTTGATCACCTGTTTCATTATCATCTTAACGAGAATCGCAGCTTTCATCCAACAATACCCATACTATTACATTCATACTGTCAATATTCCAAACAGTTAGTGCCAGTGATTCACTCAACAGTAACCTTTAAGAAATAACAAACCATGCCAACCAAGCGATATATATTGTGAGGAATCAGAGGAAATGTTTGTAGTTGTCTCTGAAGCCTCAGAAAAGCGTTTGCATTATAAGACAGACATTATTAGACATTTCCGATCATCATTGACTAGATTACCTTTAAACCCGCAACAGTCGTGTCGATTTTCGAGCTTAAACATTTGTTGTATTTCGTAAATATTTGCTTCAAGCTGGATCTTCTAGAGCTGAATACAGCAGAAACTGATATATTGTTTGGCTCAAATGTACGTTCAAACTTGATTATCCAATATCCATTATACAATCTTTAGTACTTAAGCCAACCAACAACTATTCATGGATGGGAAATTTATCGACAAAACATGCTGAAACAATTTGTGCGGCGGACAGAATTAGACATCAACAGGCGTAAAAGATAAATGGTTATGAAATATTTATTAAAACCCACTCAGGGGACATAATAACAACCACAATCATCAAACAGATGATTAAATCCCAAAAGAGAAAAGATCAGTTCATCGTCCATGTATAGGCGGGAAGATTGGTTTCTGAATATATCGTACTCCAGGTGTACTCAATGTGATTAAATCTTTACATCTACTGACTTTAATTAGAAAGGTTAATGGTGAGCTTGTGGTTGACAAGGCATAAACTGTTATAAAATAGCATGTATATCTTAATCAATCAGTCTAGATTGAAATATCAGGGGCATTTCCTTTTTCCTCATTTGTTCCAATTAAGAGAGCCACAGATGAATTGAGACATTTGCATTTGTTCAAATCCAATTAGCCACTGATGGATTGATACCTTCCGTTAGCTTCTGAATGACCCTCGCAAGAAATGTATCGCATCTGCGAAATAGCTGTGCACGATCCAATATCTTAATAGGAGGATATAATTATATTGACAAAGCATATGTCGATACCCACATGCATCCTTGAAAGAAAAGAGTAAGGTGTCATATTTGCTTGTTCATTCCCTGTACCCAGAGTATCATCATTTCTATATAAAAGGATATCAAGTGCAATCCCTCCAATACATATTCGTCAAATTGTTCAGTCGCCCGAATACATTATTGGTGAAATAAAATTCCAGTTTTATTCGATTAAATCGGACGAATCTACGTCGCGGGAACAGTTCGGCATGGAAGACAACATAACGTTCTAACTCACTAAAAAAAATGGTATATAATCATTATTCAGATCCCTGCTCAAGTCTGTTAAATGCTACCAAAGGTACGTTTTGCGACATAAACGTGTGAAACAATTGTTCCCAGTCCTTTCCTATAACTCAAATTTCCGTTAACGCTTTTAGATGGAGCATTTGCTGCCTATATCAATTTAACAACGCACGCTTTTGTTTTAACTGCTTAAAACAGAAACGTCTGATATCTTTCTGCCACTATCACTAATATCGCATATCAAAATGAGGGTACCGCTTCAAAATCTACTCTGAAGGTTTCAAGAAGATGCCCATAACAATATCAAATATTACAGCAGACAACTTTCGAAAAGAAATGTCCTGGAGACATTCAAAAATTCAGTCTGGGGATTCGCCTTTATTAATTCATTCCATGTCACGACCCACACTATTGATAAATCTATACCTGGAAACGTGATGAACAATTTTCTCGGTCTCCAAATCGCAGAACTCATGTCAATAATACGGCTTTAATGGATATGGTCATCCTTCTCTGGTCAATGCCGAGCAGGTTTGCTAATTCGTATAATACATTAATATAATTGCATAACTATCGTTCGTGTATTATATGAAAATATCTATGTTTTTGCAGTGTTATGCACGAAATTGTCATTATCTATAGGAAAAGATGCCGTTATTTCCAGTACGTATAATACTTTGAAGTTGATTTACTGATGCGCAAATAACGAGATTACAGGTTTAATGCGGTTGGTTCAAAGAAGCTTCACGAGATAACTATAAATTATGGTGACATTAATGTGTTTCTGGAAGCTACTGTATCTCCTGTGCATGAGTTTTCCACTCACGATATCAGCTTTGATTCTGTGTGAACATTTCCCTTTAGATCAAACGTTTATGGTTTGCGCTCTAATTATCTTCGATGTTTACCTCAAAGATAACAGAGTTGCTGAGACACATCCACCTATATTAATCGATTAGACGTGTGGGTGCCACGCACTATAAGTCTGAAGAATTTAGCTACATCTGTAGAAAGTAACGTCATGTTTAGCTTTCAGCAGATGATATTTGAATCGATGCCCTACATACCAGAAAAAGTTATGTTAGAACGTGTATTACTGTAGTCTACTAACTGGATTTTGGAATGGAAATAAAGCAACTACACTCCACCCTACAAATCATCACAGGCATCACTTGTAAGGTTCTTGTAAGGTTTTATGAATATGCAGTCAATATATTCGTCTGTGGGGTCATAGGACTCTTTGTCAGTACCCCGGCATCGTTTTACACCGCCCTTTTAATGTTTAGTTTAATTCAATATTCAGCTGTTGTCCATAAGAGAATTTCCACGTCAATAATCGAAAGACCTATTTAGCATGACAGTAAGCATCAATTTCAAATGTGTATGATTTAAAAACAAAAAACAAACACAAGACCGCTATAACTGAATAGTGTTTCATATTAAACAAGGTTACCTCCTTATCGGCAACCGCTGAGATTTCACACTAGCATGACGCAAGTGAACGTTGAACTTCAAAGCAATGAGTTGCCGGGTATGTGCGAGACTATAGTTTCCGCATTTGTAGACGCCAGAGCAGGACACAGAGAGGGAACACTGTTTAAGCTAAAACAGCTCTTGACATCAAACAGTTTCAACCCCTCAGCTACCAAGCCTGAAAATCCTCAAGGATTATCTGCACAACTGGAGGATATTTTGAGCATCCTTTGTCTGGCAGTCGAGTGCCAAGCTTCCATCGTCTAACTGGAATTCAAATTATTTCAAGTACTAAATTACGTTCCTTTTGATTCTACATCAGAGGGGAGGGAGAGCAATTGCTCAACGTCTCCCATAAGAAGGCTGGATTGTTCAGCTTGATAATCAATTAGAAAACATGACTGCGGGTATGCAGTTTGCTGTGTTTCAAAATACGCCCATCAGAAAACAATGATTTGCTCCCCGGGCAAGTTGAACCGTCTTCAACAGCGGTGGAATATTAAAACCAACATACGACGTCTGGCACATGAACTCTGTGTTTATGATGAGCGAAGATAAACGGAAACAGACAAATTAGATTACCTTGTAACGTTCGCCAGCATATCTTGCTTTGGTATTGATGATAACCCTACCTGGCCTGGGGGGGGGGGGTCATTTTTCGTCCCCTGTTGGTTTTTTGCTCGTATCTCCGGAACGACAAAAAATTGAGAGCTGAAACTCCCCGACTTTTAGATTATCATATTGGGGTCGTTTTGAGCCTATTTGCATGACCTCCCGGGCAGAGGATCCTGGGTAAATTGGGTAAATTCCCTTCCTTCACCAATTAACCCTACTAGGCCTGAAGGGGGGGGGGGGCAAACTGCCCCCCTACCAAACTTTCTGCGATATCTCCGGAACGCCAAAAAATGGAGAGCTGAAACTTCGTGACGTTATAGACTATCATATTGGGGTCATTTTGAGCCTATTTGCATAACCTCACGAGCAGAGGATCAGGAGTAAATTCAAAATGGCGGCCATGTGGGGTACTAGAAAAAGTGATGTTTGCTTTTCTGTACGGAAATGTGGGTAAAACTTATTTTATTTCATATCAGTTTATTATTTACTAATTTATCATGCAGTTTTTGCTTAGAAAAAAACAAAAATAAAAAATTCGAAGATTTTGACCGAAAAATCGTCCAAAAATGCTCGTTTTGAAAATGACGTCACAGTGATGTCATCATGGCGGCCATCTTGAATTTTTTTACATCTTCTTATGGAGCTTGAGCCAAAGATATAGTGTGGTAAGTTTCAGCCCTCTAGCCTTAGCGATAGCGAAAATATATAGTGGGCACTTTTCGCCCCCCCCCCCCACCCCAGGCTGCAGTACACTCCAAATCGCCCAGGCCAGATAGGGTTAATTAACAAAACAGCCAGAGTAGCCTATAGCTAATTCCTGTCAGACTATCCTTTAAGTGAGTAGAACCTTTCAGTTATTTCTATTCTTGCTTTCTCTTCACGGTTACTGTAAAACGGACGGATAATTTGAACTGACAAATTGGCACGAATTCTTCTTCGAAATGGCATGATTGGTTGGACAACCGGTGCAGGCAATCGCCATGCATCCACTCATGTGTATTTCATTATGTTGTCACTATTTGCTAGATTGAGGCGTGTCTTTGTTTAGAGAGTGACTGGGATTCCTCACTGATAACATCTTAGAAACATTTGGCAACAGTATATCACAACAGCCCATATATTCCAATGATCACCTATATTTCAGATGTCTCCTATGAATATAAGTATGACTGCGTCAGATCCCTCTTCCGTTCTCAACCGTTCCCATCTCATCTAGTACCATATGCATATACAAGCAATATCTCCGCTATATAGCGGCGATGAAACAAAATTCCAAGCATTCCAATAAAAACAAGTCAGCAACCCAGCAATCCAAAAGTAATCAAAGCAACACACCAAAAACAGGCACATACATTAAAACTTCGTGAGTAAATCGGGTACGGCCGATTCTACATCGCCTGATCATAGCTTGATCGAAACGTTTCTGGCTACTCGGATGAATATATCCTACATTTGTTTGAAACTCATGAAGTTTGCTATTACCCATAGCATCCCATAAAGATTAAGACAAAGATAAAGATTAAGACAGAACACAACATCAATCTGCTGATGAAATCTACGATCATATAATTGTTGAATGTTCAAAATGGTGGGGTGAATTGAAGTTCCACTCTCAATCGCTTGAAGCCATGAAAGTGACTCTGAGAATATGACATATTTTCCTCCTACAGTAGCATTGATTGAAAGTATATGAGCGAGTGTGCAAAATCTTTGGCGTCAAGTTCCGGAACGTTCGAACTTTAGCGGCTGTTCGAACGCCATGCGTAGTACATCTCCATGTTGTTAAATAAAAACTGACAAAAAGGGGTGATTGAGAGCTACTACGCAAGAAAACTACTAGAAAATTAATTTAGAATAAAGAATGCAGACTAGGGATAGGTTTACGGATTAGTCGATCATTATAGCACCAAAATTTAATCTTCTCATACTGTAAAAGTGTTGACCGTTTTTCTCTTGCAGGAAGCTAGTGGAAATTCTACATGGACGAAGGCTGTTTACTGAGTGTCGGATCTGGCGCTTATATTTAGGACGTGATAGACGACAATGATATATGCGACCATTATTGGGTTTCTGTTGATGTAACATAATCCGATGAAATCCCCGTAAATCAAAATCCCAAAATAAATCTACCCTATGGGGACAAGCGTGGGATGACACCCCGTAATTGACAAATTAGTTTTGTCTCCAATCAATATTCTGCCGTCGAAATAGCTTCCAGACATGGCATGTGCCTCTACCTTTGACACGATGCAACAACTTGATCATTTAAAATTGCTTTGGCTTATTGCCAGATTAAAACTAGAATCGTCAGATAAGACATACAATAGCCAGTCGTTGCTCGTGAAATTTTTTCGATTTCCGGTAACGAAAGACCATATTCACATTTGGAGCGATATGCAAGAGTTGGAAAAAAACTGACGACGTCTGGCGACTAAAAAGCAACAATACGACTCCCCCAAGGCACCTCACATTCAGACCTGAGAATACGGTAGATTTTCGGACGTAGCCTTAGTATCTCATCTGAGTTTATATTGCAGATTTTCATGTGAAGACTATGAAGTAACCACACGGCCTCTAGCACCGGCTTAAGCGAAATTAGATACGCTAGTCCGAGAGCTGTGAATACAGATCAGCTCAAACACGTAACTCATCTGATGTTGATGGAGGAGCATCGAGGACGTCTGATGAAATAAACGCCTTGAAAAGGGATAACCTGCTATAAATGGAAGAATATCCCGAAAAACTAACCTGTAATGCCCGACATCGTACGGCTTAAATTTCCCACAAAAACAATAAACCTACATATATTTGTCGACTGACATGTGCAGTGATCGGGCCTCGGGGACTATCGAGGCAATATTTGCACCAAACAGGCACGAAAGGAAACATATATACATAAACAAAAGTTATTTCCTTGCAATAGATTAATTGACAAATTGGATTAGTCTCCGGTCAATATTGTCTGTCAAAATAGCTTCCAGAAATATTATGTGCGTCTACCTTGGACACTATGCAACACAGTGGTCATTTCAAATTGCTGGAACGTATTGCCATCTTAAAGTGTCAAACATGAGAATATAGACTCAGTAGCCAGCCGTCACTCATGAAGATGATCTAATTGAGTTCTCCTTGATAACATATGTGTTTAGTTTGGCAATAGGCCTAATACATACCAACAACATATAGGTATTCCAAGGGTGATAACTGTGTACCTCATGTGACGGTCCTATATCTATTCCATAAAGAATGCCACTATATGTAGAAATTAAAAAAATGCGGCTCATTTCAAAGCCCGTCCATTCTCATTCACCAAATGCTATACAGGCGATCTTCTTGGTTTGGATAATCCATTTATAGTTGACGCCGTGAATAAAAGAAAAAATCCGCGTCCACAGGATTTGAAGGGAACGTCCGATAGATATCTATTAATCTGATAAGGGATATCTCTCACGTCGACCGTAGGATAAGAGATGTGAGGATAATTTCGACATTGTTAGAAACTACCTCTCCCTGGAAAGTAATATCCCGGAAGTGTCTACATATCGCGTATACATATCTCGCATAGTAACATTTGCTAGATTCTGTGTAAAAATATGGCGTACACATGAACAATCACAATAACAAATAGATGAGACACAATTTCCTCTAGGTAACGACTTGGGATACTATTTGGATCATGAATACTATTCAGTGATAAGTATTTGTCAATGCAAACATCATGATGTTTTGTCGGCATCGTTGAAAACTGTGCACAGCTTTTGCCTTGCAGAAGATTAGCTTACGTTTGCTTATATTTATTATTTATGCCTATTTCAAGTTTGGTGGTATTCAAGAAAAGATGTATTTCGATTATGGACTCGGGATTTTGTTATGTATGACGGCTCATTTCTGAGTGTCGGATCTGGCGCTCGTATAGGTGTTATATCATACAAAATAAACCGTCATCCATTAAGATAATCTGCGTTGATATTCCAAAAATATAAGCCGAATTCAGTAACCAGCCATCTTTCATGAAGAATTGCCGCGTTCCACCATCGAAACCAAAATTATATATAAACGTAATCTAGTTTCTCCCAAGTGAGAAGCGGTCAGCAGTTTTTCATGATGATCTCTAAAATGATCTTTCAAAGTAGGTGCATGGTAAAAACAATCTCTTTTAACTCTAAAATATAGGGAGTTGCTCAAAATGTGTTTGAATTTGAGTTTTGCATTGCATGGAACACACATCGGTGCGGATTCATTTATTTATAAACGTTCGTCCGACAGTTGTCAATGGCCGATTCTACTATAGTGAGGCAGATATGTGAAATAATTGTGGCTTTTGTGGTAAAAGCACCAAAGTTGGCACAGTTGATGATCAGAAGGTACTTAATGATTCCAGATATAGGGCCAAGCTCAATTTTTTCTTTTATGCCCGTAAACTGAGAAAATCCAAGATGGCCACCATGTGCGTCGTGAAAATCTATTAAACGGCATATCTCCCTGAATACATGTCACAAAAACATGAATAAAATGTTGTTTTATATGTTTTCGTACACACGGAAGTCATTGCTGATGCAGAAATATGACAATTTATCATATTTTATAACTTCGAGACATGCGTTCAGAATAGCTATATTAACAAGTCCATATGTGATCAATTTGATGATCAGTAGACACTAAGCAATTTAAGATACAGTGTCATCACGATTTTGTGCAATATGAGCTATATGTGTGAACATCAAAGATTGTGTCCATACGATTCACGCATGACAAGAAGTCCCATATCGTAGTCACTTAAGAACATACATATCTGAATGCAATATTATTTTCTATATGTTTTCATAAACACAAAAAATCGAGCAATCGACAGAAATGCATTGCAATCATAATTATATACGAATGCATGCGAAATAGCTGCAGTTTATGAACAAAACCCAAAATTTGTCCGATCCCCTAAGCAAATATCATTATATGAACATTCTTATTATTTTCCCAGATATAAGGCTTCCAATACCAAACTGCAGCGAAAACCAACATAGATACGCCATCAAGAAACGCCACAATCAAGCAAACCAAAACAACATATTATTATGACAAATAAATCTGTGTTTCTCTTCTTGCAGATGACTGCTTAGAACCACCATGCCAGCGAAGAAGCGATGTAAGATTGTACAAGATGACAGTCTGCAACCATCTACGTCGACAGCCGGCCATCACCATATGGATTGGAGCCGTTGTGCCTTGTGCCAATTACATTCATCAGAAGTGCTCCACTGCACAGCAAGGTCGAAGAGGACAGATGATGAGGCTGGGTATGACCGCGTGGGTGACATTTTAACAACGTTCCGAGACTTAGGCGAACAGTCAATTTCTGTGGACATAGCGCTGTTAGATGATGGCGATGGAATCTCTCAGACACTTGCCAAACATCGTGCAAAGGGGCACTCTCTGTTGCACCTTCGTCACAGAAGAAACATGTGTCACCTTTTGATGATACATCTTCGCATGCAACATGGCGCCGCGTGTAAGGGCGATCTCGTGTGTCACCTTCACATGGAGGTATTGTTCGCGACTCTAGTCGTGCCAGTCGACTTGAAGAACATTTCAAACGGCAAGATGTGTGCCATTGGGCACTATGTCTGGCAAGCGTCTGAGAGATTCCATCGCCATCATCTAACATAGCTATGTCCACAGAAATGGGCTGTTCGCCTAAGTCTCGGAACTTTGTTAAAATGTCACCCATGCGGCCATGCCCAGCCCCAACATCTGTCCTCTTCGACCTTGCTGTGCAGTTGAGCACTTCTGATGAATGTACTTGGCACAGGGCACATCGGCTCCAATCCATATGGGGATGGTCGACTGTCGACGTAGATGGTTGCCGACTGTCATCTTGTACAATCTTACATCGCTTCTTCGCTGGCATGGTGGTTCTAATCAGTCATCTGCAAGAAGAGAAACACAGATTTATTTGTCATAATAATATGTTGTTTTGGTTTGCTTGATTGTGGCGTTTCTTGATGGCGTATCTATGTTGGTTTTCGGTGCAGTTTGGTATTGGAAGCCTTATATCTGGGAAAATAATAAGAATGATATGATGAATGATATTTGCTTAAAGGATTGGACAAATTTCGGGTTTTGTTCATAAACTGCAGCTATTTCGCATGCATTCGTATATAATTATGATTGCAATGCATTTCTGTCGATTGCCCGATGTTTTGTGTTTATGAAAACATATAGAAAATAATATTGCATTCAGATATGTATGTTCTTAAGTGACTACGATATGGAACTTTTTGTTATGCGTGAATCGTATGGACACAATCTTTGATGTTCACACATATAGCTGATATTGCACAAAATCATAATGACACTGTATCTTAAATTGTTTCGTGTCTACTGATCATCAAATTGATCACATATGGACTGGTTAATATAGATATTCTGACGCATGTCCTGAAGTTATAAAATATGATAAATTGTCATATTTCTGCATCAGTAATGGCTTCCTTGTGTACGAAAACATATAAAACAACATTTTATTCATGTTTTTGTGACATGTATTCAGGAAGATATGCCGTTTAATAGATTTTCACGACGCACATGATGGCCATCTTGGATTTTCTCAGTTTACGGGCATAAAAGAAAAAAATGAGCTTGGCCCTATATCTGGAACCATTAAGTACCTTCTGATCATCAACTGTGCCAATTTTGGTCCTTTTACCACAATTATTTCACATATCTGCTTAACTATGGTGGCCATCTTGGATTTTGCCATTTCCGGGCATCCACGGAGAAAATTTAGCTTGGCCCTATATCTAAAATCGTTTACTATATAATAAACTTCAAATGTGCCAATTTTGGTGCTTTTACCACCAAACCCACAATCCTCCTGTACTTTGCCACATATCCGCCCCACTACTAAAGCGCCTGATTATTCTGATGGTTACATGTATATTTTTGTCTCTATTCCCGATGTCTATAGAGATACTGATAATTCGATTAAAATACCAAAGTACGTCTCTAGGTTTTCCCATGTACATGTAGTCGTCTGACGGACAAAATAGTTTGTTTATTGTATTCTACTTCTCTCCAAATTCAAAAGCTAATATCAATCATTGATAATGCCATAGCAATTGCTATAACAGCCTGAAACAAACACAAATCCTACTTTCAAGAAATGATGAAATCTTAGACCATCACGCACTTGGTATATTGACTATATTGGGATCAAATTGTGATAAGGATATTTCTGGAACCGAAAAGACTATATTTGTGTCAGCATGGAGATCTTACCATTCATGGCTTAGGTCTAAGTATAGAAATCCGGACAAGCCCATTCCGGATAGCTTCCTTCATCAGAAACACTTCTCGTATTCAATACAACATGTACACCAGCTCGACATGTTCACATTGCACGAATATACTACAGTCTGCGCCATGATGGCTGGCGCATCGTCTTATGAATATGCGAACCATTTTCTAAAGATTGGTAACTTAAATTCTGTACATAATATATATATGTACATTGTTGCACTGTATTCATGTTTTTACATATTATATTCTTATGCATTTCCTTTGTCGGTGAAATGTAGTCTTTCTTGGCTCATGTTACTCTTTGCCCAAAAAACCGGCGTAAAATAAAGATTTATTGATTGATTGTCAGGAAGGTAGCCCCAAGATAGCGTCCAGTGCCAATACCACGTAACCCACATCGCATGTCCAAGTTATTCAGATAGGTGTTCTTTTAGATCACCTTTAGCTGGGGTTGAGATCAGAGGTCTTAAAACATTCTTGCTATTGAATCCGACGACAAGCGTTCTCTGCCACTTTGTCTGAGAATAAGCGACGTTCAAGGCGGAAACGCAGCATACCAAATATCTTCCTCACTCGATAGTATATGTGATTCTCGACTCCAGGTGAGACGAGAATTGAACAGTTTCTGCCTTTGAAGTACCGACAATATATCAACATCGCTCCGAACCCGTAGAAATAAGTTTATGGTAATCACGTCGTGCCTATGTGTATTAATCTATCGATTGATCTAAACTCTTGTAGTCGTTGGGCTAAATATACATTGTTCAGAAGTGTCTTGGCGTTAAATAGATCGGACATTGAGGGGGTATTATATCAGAAAAAACACAATAACTCCATTTCAGTAATGACTTTAGTACAGTAAATTCGGGTGGAGTGACGACTTTCCCGTAACTATCACCGAATATTTTCCGTTTAACCTATTAGAGCTTGGAAGCAATTGCCTTACTGTCGGTTAATATAGATGAAAGACACGCCAAGGTGTGTCATGAAACTGTAATGAGAAGAGCAACGTAGAAATCCCCAAGCAGACAACAGATACGTCATGATATAGAAGAAAAAAAGGTTGAAATCATTGGCATTTATTGTCCCTGGTCACCATATACTATTGGAGTTGGCTCTATCAAGTAAGAAAGCATCGTCACGTTCTGTTTTGGCTTAACACGGTTGTTATGACAATAGATCTGAAGTGCTTTTTGCAGAGTATAGTCACAGGAAGAAAGTTTTGAAGAAAAGAAGAAATCAGGGATTGACGTTAATTTGTATTTTATGCATGTCTGTATTTTGGTGACGGACTCATATATCATGATTGCATATTTGGAAACGTCTTGATGGAACACGGCCTCATGATGGAACATCATCGGTTGAATTGACCACTGCTGATCTGATTTGTTGTCCATCAGGTGGTACATCAACTACAGCCCACGTGTGAGGACAGATGGTTGGATCCCATTCCATTTCAATCATTTTCCAATTGTTGCATTAACTGAAATTGTATACAAGTCAATTTGTCAATTGATGTAGTCATATTCAACCTTCAGATGGATTATAGATCTATATGGCGTGCAAACAGGGTTGTTCATGGTATAGTATGAGAAAGCTTGAGTAAGTGGTTGACGTTTGAAGCCAGAATCCTCATAGTTATAAGGACGGTCGGGGGTTGAGACAACGCCGTCAACATTGGAATAGCTTTGTGAATGAAGATAGACAGTGTGATATCCGCATTAAAAAATCTGTACCATACGTTTAACAGAAACTGGTAGGGCGCCAAACGATATGGGGCGGTATATATGGGGCACGACTCATAAATGCAAAGTGTCCACACGACTTATAGAGCCAGCCTGAATCGCATGAAGACCCATCGATATGCTACATAAAATATAAACACATGTGTAACGGCTATATGGCAAAATCCCGAATACCTCCTAATCTATCAACCACGATATCTAAGCAATAGATAGCTAAGCAGTTGTTACCTTTACAGTTTCATTATTATGTCTATGTCTCACGGTTTACCCTCGAAAAATCTCTCTCAAATGACAGAGCCTTGTGCGTTAATATCCAAGTCAAAATAGTAACTGGTCATTGATTCGTTTGATCGCCCGTTTAATTATCAACTTAACGAGACTCGCAGCTTTCATCCAACAATGCCCATACTATTTCATCCATACTGTCAATTTGCCAGACGATTAGTTCAAGGGATTCACTCGTCAGCAAACATTTAATTGATAAAAAATCATGCCAACTTAGCCATATATTGTCTGGAATCAGAGGAAATGTTGTAGTTGTCTCTGAAACATCAGAAAAGCATCGAAAACGTTTGCATTATTAGACGGACAATATTAGACATTTCTGATCATCATTACAACCCACAACAGTCGTGTCGATTTTCGGGCTTAAACATTTGTTGTATTTCATAAATATTTGCTTCCAGCTGGATCTTCGGAATCTGAATATATCAGAAACTGATATATTGCTCAGCTTACATGTACGTGCAAACCTGATTATCCATTATGCATTATTCAACATTTAGTATTGAAGCCAATCTGCAACTACTCATGGATGGGAAATTGATCGCCAAAACCTACGGAAACAAATCGTGCAGCGGACAGAATTAGACATCAACAGGCGTAACAGATAAATGGTTATGAAGTATTCATTAAAACCCACCCAGGGGACAGAATTATAACCACAATAATCAAGCAGATGATTAAACTTGTAATCCTTCCAACGGAGACAAGATCAGTTCATCGTTAATGTACAGGTGGAAAGATTGCTTTCAGAATATATGGTACTTCACGTGTACTCAATGTGATTATATCTTTAGATCTACTGACTTACGTAGGTTAATGGCGAGCTGGTGGTTGACAAGGCACAAACTGTTATAAAGGAGCATGTGTATCTCAATCAATCAACAGTCTAGATTAAAATATCAGAGGTCATTTCTCTTTGCCTCATTTGTTACAATCAAGTGAGCCGCAGGTGAATTGGCACATTTGTATTTGCTCAAATCCAATTAGCCACAGATGGATTGACACCTTCCCGTAGCTTCTGAATGACCCTCGCAAGATACCTGATGTCCGCCAAATGACAGTGCACGAAAGAAGATCTGAATAGGAAGATAGAATTATGCTGAGAAAGCATGTGTCCATAACACGAAGAACCCCGAAAAGAAAAGAATAAGGTGTCAAATTTGTTTACCCTCTGTGCCTAAAGCACCATCTTCAATTCGCTATAAAGGGATTTGATCAAGTTCAATCCCGCCAATACATATTTGATAAATTATCCAGGCGCCTGAATATAGTATTGGTGTTATAAAAATTCCAGGTTTATTCAATTAAATCGGACGAATGTACATCGCTGGAGGAGTTCGTCATGGAAGACAACATAACGTTCTTCATATTCGTCATGCTAAAGACATCTGCAGGTCTATTGGTCTGCAGCAGTTTCGTACGTTTAGCATAATTACCAGTTGTTTGGCATGAACCATTGCACTGTTTCTAGATGTATTGAAATGAACTGTTAAATAATCCTTTAATAACAGCTTTTGTTATCCGTTCATCTATATAGATTGTCACCCAATTTCGAAATCTAATTTTGAGTGTACGCAGATTAGAATGTAATGGATTAGTTTGTTATCTCGTCATCCTCACGCCTTCGTCAATAGTCCATATCGGTTGTATGTTTTTGACAAACGCCTTCTCCCAGCACTCTCAGTGAGAATACCTCACATAAAACATTTACGGTTGCCGTATCAATTTACATTTGAAACAAAATATAGGATAGCATCATTGTCTGTCAGAATTGAGCAAATGAGACATTAGGTTCAAAGCTTTCCATAACTAATGATAGCGTCCGATCTCTCAAGAAACATTATGCATTCACTTATGCCTTCATTATGATATTGATGGATTTGGTTATGCACGGCTTCAGATCACCAGAACGTGCGACTTGCATTCGGAATTTAACAATTACATCAATGTGAATAAAAGGTGTAACGGATCAAATTGAAATTAAATAAATTGTTCGAAATTACCCCAAAATTGGTTTGAAAAATGTAAAAACAACTTATGAATCAAGTTCAATAGGTAGATTCAACGTATGTGGTTGGCTATGTCACCTAGCTGTTGATCAGGGTCACCTAGCTGTTGATCAGGGTCACCTCGCTGTTTATCCGGGTCACCTAGCTGTTCATCAGGGTCATCTAGATGTTCATCAGAGTCAAGTAGCTGTTCATCTTTGTCAACTAGCTGTTGATCAGAGTCAAGTAGCTGTTGATCAGGGTCACCCAGCTGTTGATCAGGGTCATCTAGCTGTTCATGAGAATTACCTCGCTGTTGATCAGGGTCACCCAGCTGTTCATCAGTGTTGCCTAGCTGTTCATCATGGTCGCATAATAGTGCATTTCCTTCAAATTCATCATGTTCGAACAGGAATAGTCATTAAAGGCCCTTCAGATTCAAGTTCGTGGATCCCAGGTGGATCATGTAGCGGTGCCAGTGAGTGTCTAACCCAGGCAACTATAGAAGTTACCTTGCCAATGGGTGTCTAACTTATGCACATTTTGAAGCCGAGTTCTGGACAAATGTGACTATATCCCAACTTTATTGTTACTTACATAATTAACCAGGAATCAAGCTTTACTTAGCGTTTTGTGCGATAAGTTACCTTCGAATCCGATGCATACCAAAATTTCTCATCGTCCGCTATTCTACACCTTTCTTTGCCACAAAGCGGTATACATTGTTTCAAGAGATCTTTTCGCTTCGTCGATTGTCTCAGTTGTCGCTCTAAATATACATTGCCAGATGCATCTGGACATTATGATCATTCCGATATTGAGAGGATTTTATAAAAAAAAACCCGGACTATTCTATTTCTATAATGGCCTCAGTTCAGTAAACCTGACGGAATATCTTTTCCGCTACTATCATCCAAGAATGTCGTTTCAAAGCAATCGTCTTACTGTCAGTTACAATAGTTGAAAGACACGCTAAGGTATATCTTGAACTGTGTATAACTTGTGCTGAGACGCGCGACGTAGAGTCGCCCAGCAGACAACTGATAAGTGTTAAAAGCATTGCTCTTTATTTCTCCTGATCACGATATGCGATTGGAGTGGGCTTCTAATTTCAACTTCGGTTACTCTTCCACACGACAACGCATGTTCTGTTTCTGCTTTAAGCTGAAAACCGATCGACAGCACATTGTAATAAGACTCCCAAGGAGAACAGTTTCCTAACAAATAAAATAGGGATTTAATGTTGATTCATATTTCACGCGTGTCTGGAACGAGACGATTTTGTGTTGGACATATATTGTGATTATATACTCGGAAAGATCTCCAGGCCGACAGGTCTCTCGTGTGAAATATCCACTGAAGATCTGATTTCTAGTGCAGAACAGGATACAACAGCCACGACGAAGTACGAATTTTTTTAGATTATATGTTCTACAAGTCTCAATCATTTTGCACTCATGGCAACGGATTAAAATGTCTACAATAAAAGCTAATTTGGCAATTGATGTAGTCGTCTTCAAACTTCCGACAGATGAAACATGGTGTATAACATCGTATAGTCCGAGAAACCTAGAACATGTGGCTTGCAATTATGAAGCCAGAATCTTCATAATTATAAGGATGATCATTCAGTTACCTGAAAGAAACCACGGTCAACATTAGAATAATAACGATAGACAGAACATTTAACAATTGAAGCAATATTCATCCGTTTTAACAAATTGTAGGCATTTCGGCTTAATGAAGTTGCGGTTTTAAACGAAATTAATTTAATGGCGGTTTATATGCTTGATAACTTGTTTAAAGGAAGTACTTTTCAAAGTTATCCTAGATGAGAAAGTGTTCATTTTTAATATACCTCTGTGTCTGTGCCTTAAATACATATATAAGATACATTTAAGATATACTGATGCGAATTCCATGCGGCAGGAGAAGCTGATTGGGATCAGATTTGCATGGATACAAATAGTCCAAGGGTCAACTGGAGTCGGAAGAAAATACACCTCACGAGTATACATGCCGGCAAGGAACATCATTGGCAGCAAACTCCCTAACGAATCATGATCTATCAACCACGATATTTCTTCAGTTTCTCCTAAAGTAATTGTTATATCCATATACTTTTTGGGGTTTCTATCCCAATTGCTTCTCTTTTTCTATTTAATGATTTTTTTATACTTTACCTTGAAAGTATCCTCACTCCCAAATGAGGATAACAAGCGTTTGTTTAAATAAAATAACATAATACAATAACTAGTCATCGGTTCGTTTGATCATCCGCTTGATCGCCAGCTTACAATAGAATACTAGCAGCTTCATTCAACAATGCCCATACATACCATAAATTTACCACAGCGTTAATGTCTGTGATTCACTCTTCGTTAAATAACAGATCAATGATAACCGTGTTATATATTGCCCGGAGTTAGAGGGAATGTTTATCGTCGTCTCTGAAGCCTAACAAAAGATTCGAGAACGTCAGAAATGTAGATTGACATAATTACACACTTTTGATCATCACAACCTAGATTATATTTCAACCCTATATTTGGTCGTATAGATTCGGAGGTTTTAAGCATTGGTTTTATCTCATAAATATATTCGTGCAATGAGAAACTCACAGTCAAACATATTTTATTAACTGGATATATTTTTTTAGTTGAGCAGTTATTTATAGTTTCGAACATATTTTCGGTAGTTTCAGAAAAATGTGAGTATCAGTTCATCTAGAGCAATTGGCTCACGTGTGTGTGTGTGATGGTAATACAGCTGATTTTCTTTTCAAACCGAAATCTGCCAGTTCACATTTTTCTTTAAGTTTACATTCTAATATATCAGCATCGAAACAATTGCGATGATCAATTTATAAAACTGAAGATATGATAGATCAAAATGTGACCCCTGTTCTATTTTGCGATTTTGCGATTTTGTGACATTCAGGGGCAGGATTTTCTCTTGTAGAAAAAATATACCTCAAACCAAAATTATATTGCAAGTTTGATTAATCGTGAGAACCAATAATGAATTCGGTTTGAGGTGTCATGTTTTTGCTACAAGAGAAAATATTGTCATAAATATACCAAAATATACCACCATATCTCCATGTTCATGCAATTTACCATCGCATGTCATTCACAGATGATATTTCAGAATGGAACCTACAAGGAAACTGGGAATTGACAGGTCTTTGTGTGACAAAACGGGTTTTATTACCGTCACATACAAAGGATTTTTTTTCTATGTAAATATCACATATCATTATAATGTAAATACCAGCTCCTTTATACGTTTTAGCTTTCATTGGGGTATTTCGAGGAATTGATAGCATCATCAGATACAGTTTAATATTGCTCGTCGCTATAAACTGAAACATTACTGAATGTGACGCTATCTTTACTTAATGCTCCCCCGTAAACATACTGGCTTCCAACTGAATCTTCGTCAGCTGAATACGTCAGAAGCTGATATATTGCTTGGCTTTCGTGTCAACTCGATTTAACCCAATATTTAGTAGTCGAATCAACCCGAAACTATTCATGGATGGGAAATTAATCGACAAAACATACGGAAACAAATTACATAGCGAGACTGAATTGACAGACATAATAAGACATCAACAGCCGTAACAGATAAACGGTTAGAAAATATTTATTAAAACCTATCAGGACGACAGAATTCTTACCACAAAAAACAGACGATTAAACATGCCATCCTTCCAAAAGAGAAGAGATAAGTTCATCTTGTGCAGACGGAAATATTGCTTTCAGAATATATGATGGTCCAGGTGTACGTAATGTGATTATGTGAAAAGGTTAATGGCGAGCTGATGGTTGACAAAGACCAAACTGTTATTAAGAAGAATGCTGTGTATCAATCAATCAAGAGTGTAGAATGAAATAGCAGGGGCATTTACTTTTAACTCATTTGTCTTTATATTTGCTTAATGCAGTTAGTCACAGATGGATTGACACCTCACATCTAGCAAGAAACAGAATATATCTGCGACGGGAAGACGTCATTATGATGCCGATAAAGCATATATCGATACCCCGAAGCATCCATGAAAGAGTAATGTAAGGTGATATATTTGGTTATTTATCCACTGTATTTAAAGCACCATCATTTCTACGCGAAAGGGATAGAACATTCCATGGGTTTTTTTATTCACGACAATGCATATTCTTAATTTATCCAGCAGCTTGTATATACTACTTGTCTCAATTAATGAATTCAATCGGACGAATCAAAATCATGGTCCATCATGCTCGTCAAGTGAGACATACATCTGTACATGTGAAGCTTGCATCTGCACATGTAAGTCTCTGATTTTTTAAATTAGTATAATTCCAAGTTTGTATGGCCTGAGATCACTTTGCCTATGGAACGGATAAATTATCAATAAATACAAGTGTTTGTAATCCGTTTGACTGTCTAGGTTGTGGAACCAATTTTGAAAGAATACTTTCAGTTTGTGCAGAGTAGAATGCAACGGATTAATTTGTTACTTCATCACTACCTGAATGTGATTTCATGAACTGAGATTATTTCTTGAGCTGCTGGATGGGGGGGGGGGTCTTTCGAAATACCCCTTTCAGTTAAAAAACTGCAGGCAATGCATGATTTCCAACATAATTGTCTTCAATCTTTAGACAAAATATTTACCCCAGCGCTGCGGCAGCTGCATTGAAGCGGGATTCCATGCTTAAACTACTAGAACCTGAGAGCAATCGCCTTACTCTCGGTTAAAACAGCTGACAGACACGCCAAGGTGTGTCATGAAACTGTACCGAGAAGAGCAACGCAGAAATTCCCTGCAGATAACCGATACGCCATGATATAGAATGATAACAAAGGGTCGAAATCATTGGCATTTATTGTCCCCGGTCACCATATACTCCTGGGATGGGCTTTATCAATTAAGAAAGCCTCTTCCCTTTTATTTTAGGCTCAACACCGTTGTTATGACAATAGATCGGAGGTGCTTTTTGCAGAGTATAGTCACAGGAAGAAAGTTTTGAAGTCATTAATTTGTATTTCATGCATGTCTCTATTTTGGTGAGTTTGACCGAACGCATATATTATGATTGTATCTTTGGAAATGTCTTGGTGGAACACGGCCTCCTTGCAAATGACGGCGTTGACAATAATGCTCGATCATCAGTTGAGATGACCACTGCTGATCTGGTTTGTCGTCCATTAGATGGTACATCACCTACGGCCCACGTGTGAGAACAGATGGTTGGATCTCATTCCATTCCAATTATTTTCTTCTCATTGCATCAGCTGAAATTGTTTACAGAAAGACAATTTGTCAATTACTGAAATCATCTTCAAACGTCAGATGGATTATAGATCTATAAGGTGTGCAGACAGGGTTGCTCATTGTATAGTATGAGAAAGCTTGAGCAAGTGGTTGAAGTTTGAAGCCAGAATCCTCATAGTTATAAGGACGGTCGGTGGGTTACTTGAAAGATCACGCCGTCAACATACTTTGGCGATACATGCGGATAGCAAAATACGAGCGTAGCGTGCAATATCTACGGCGTTACGTTTCCTAATTTGCGTCTAATTCCGCTTAATCCGGTGCTAGGGGCCGTATGAACCCATGCACTTCAAGATCCTCATGGTGTTCATATGAACAGTTACAATCAAAGCGTGACAGATACATTATTCTCTAGATGACGACTCTACAATAAATATCATATGGATTAAGAATACTGATCAGTTATACGGATTTGATATTCTTGGAACATCATGATGTCTTGCCGGCATCATTTAAAATTGTTGATCGCTTCTCTCTTGCAGGAAATTAGCATATGTTCAGGTATACTATGCTTGTCTTTTTGAATTTGGTGCTAATGCTGTTATATGGAATGGGTCTTTGGGTTAAGGACGCGGATATTCTTTAATGGACGACGGCTGAATTATGAATGTAATTGGAATAGTTTTGGCTATGAAGATAGACAGTATATCAGCATTCAAAGCATCGGTACCATGCGTTTAGCAGAAACTGACATAGAGCGAATACCAAATGGTATGAGGCGGAATATATGGAGCACGACCCTCATGGATGCAAAGTGTTCGCAGGAATTGTAGAGTAAACCTAAATCCCTGAAGGCCCAACGACATGCTACATAAAATACACACATGTATAGCGGTTATACATATATGTATACAAAATCCTGAATACCTCATAATCTAACAACCACGATATCTCGTGATATGCAATTGTTATTTTTACAGTTTCATTTTTATGTCTCTGTCTGACGGTTTTCCTTCGAAAAACAAAACCTTCTGCGTAAATAACCAAGTCAAAATAGTAACCGGTTATTGATTTGTTTGATCACCTGTTTCATTATCAACTTAACGAGAATCGCAGCTTTCATCCAACAATACCCATACTATTACATTCATACTGTCAATATTCCAGACAATTAGTGCCAGTGATTCACTCAACAGTAACCTTCAATATATATCGCTTGGTTGGCATGGTTTGTTATATTTTCTCTGAAGCCTCAGAAAAGCGTTTGTATTATAATGTCTGTCTTATAATGCAAACGCTTTTCTGAGGCTTCAGAGAAAAAATAACAAACCATGCCAACCAAGCGATATATATTAAAGGTTATAAAGCATAGTATACCTAAACATATGCTAATTTCCTGCAAGAGAGAAGCGAGCAACAATTTTAAATGATGCCGGCAAGACATCATGATGTTCCAAGAATATCAAATCCGTATAACTGATCAGTATTCTTAATCCATATGGTATTTATTGTAGAGTCGTCATGTAGAGAATAATGTATCTGTCACGCTTTGATTGTAACTGTTCATATGAACACCATGATGATCTTGAAGTGCATGGGTTCATACGGCCCCTAGCATCGGATTAAGCGGAATTAGACGCAAGTTAGAAAACGTAACGCCGTAGATATTGCACGCTACGCTCGTATTTTGCTATCCGCATGTATCGCCAAAGTATGTTGACGGCGTGATCTTTCAAGTAACCCACCGACCGTCCTTATAACTATGAGGATTCTGGCTTCAAACTTCAACCATTTTCTCAAGCTTTCTCATACTATACAATGAGCAACCCTGTCTGCACACCTTATAGATCTATAATCCATCTGACGTTTGAAGATGATTTCAGTAATTGACAAATTGTCTTTCTGTAAACAATTTCAGTTGATGCAATGAGAAGAAAATAATTGGAATGGAATGAGATCCAACCACCTGTTCTCACACGTGGGCCGTAGGTGATGTACCACCTAATGGACGACAAACCAGATCAGCAGTGGTCATCTCACCTGATGATCGAGCATTATTGTCAACGCCGTCATTTGCAAGGAGGCCGTGTTCCACCAAGACATTTCCAAATATACAATTATAATATATGCGTTCGGCCAAACTCACCAAAATACAGACATGCATGAAATACAAATTAATGACTTCAAAACTTTCTTCCTGTGACTATACTCTGCAAAATGCACCTCCGATCTATTGTCATAACAACGGTGTTAAGCCTAAAATAAAAAGAGAAGAGGCTTTCTTAATTGATAAAGCCCATCCCAGGAGTATATGGTGACCGGGGACAATAAATGCCAATGATTTTGACCCTTTGTTATCATTCTATATCATGGCGTATCAGTTATCTGCAGGAAATTTCTGCGTTGCTCTTCTCGGTACAGTTTCATGACACACCTTGGCGTGTCTTTCAGCTGTTTTAACCGAGAGTAAGGCGATTGCTCTCAGGTTCTAGTAGTTTAAACATGGAATCCCGCTTCAATGCAGCTGCCACAGCGCTGGGGTAAATATTTTGTCTAAAGATTAAGGACAATTATGTTAGAAATCATGCATTGCCTGCAGTTTTTTAACTGAAATGAGTATTTCGAAAGACCCCTCCCCCCATCCAGCAGCTCAAGAAATAATCTCAGTTCATGAAATCACATTCAGGTAGTGATGAAGTAACAAATTAATCCGTTGCATTCTACTCTGCACAAACTGAAAGTACTCTTTCAAAATTGGTTCCACAACCTAGACAGTCGAACGGATTACAAACACTTGTATTTATTGACAATTTATCCGTTCCATAGACAAAGTGATCTTGCGCTCAGGCCATACAAACTTGGAATTATACTAATTTAAACAAGCAGCCAGAGGATGCTAGGTCCCCCGCCGAAATGGCAGCAATATTTTTTAGCATTGTTGGTCTCAGGGGATATACATGAGGGAGGCAACTGCTGCTTCATAGGCGTTGGATGTGGAAGGGTCTTTCTGCCTTCCCAAGTTTTAAGATCAACTCAGAACGATTGACTGAAAGTTGATTGCTTCTGTGATATAGTTTTCCATGCAGTGAAGCACCGAGAAGCATCCCCAAGTGACATCTCAAGGCATTATCTGCAAACCAAATTTGACGAGAAGCTGAAGGCATCAACCTGTTGCCCGGAAACCAAATTTTAAATTTGCCACCAGTTGTCGCCACCTGTAGGTGCAAGTGAGCGAAATGTAATCCCAAGCATCATCTCATGGCATGGTAGCCTACATGTATTAGCCTATAGTATCTTCTACAGGGGGCCAATGATCGGCTGATGCAGCAACAACAGCATTTTCCCAGTTAGACGGCAGATTTTGAAATCAAAAACGAGGCCGCGCTATGTCATCAGTCAACTGAGACAGTCGCGTGGTTGTGTATGAAGATTGGGGTGGGTCTTATCTAATAGTGATCCAATGAAAATACTCGTATTAGTTTAAAATGGCGGGGTCGAATGACCAATCACTGAACGGGAGACAGCTGGAACAGTACGTTGACACTGTCTGTTAATACAGGGGGCGTCGGAAGCAAATTCAAAGTGGTACGGCCACTATCATTGCACTTTAGGTGAGGATCCAGGGGCCGCCCAGGCCCCAGATGCTCCTGGGGTCTAGATCGCCGAAGAAGCGTTCTGAGCGATTTCTGGCGTCAATCAAAATCACTCTGCATTGAAGTGTATTTTTAGTTCTTTCCTAACCCTTTTACCATGAAAACGCAATCGATGGTTTTCTGCGATGCTGAATTACAAAAAATTGTGTATAGTATAGTACTTTATCCTAGGCACATCGTGTAGAAGTAACCGAGATGATGCATCGATAATGTATACCAAATTTTACATTGAGCATTTGAACAGTGTCAGAGATAGAGATCATTAATGATTTTACATAAATTAAAGATGGTTGCCCATCCTTCCCGTCACTCAGAGGAACTAATGTGGTTATTCATTAATGCAAGTCTCTTCATACATCGATGCTGTAAATCAAGTTTCGTATAGAACATTTGAATGGTATCAGAGATAAACATCATTAAAGATTTTGAATAAATTAAAGATGGCCGCCAAGATTTCCGCCCAATCAGAGAAACCAGATCTGTCATTCATCGTAAGTCTCTTGATGCATCAATGATGTATACCAATTTTACACTGAGCACTCCAACGGAATCAGATATAGAGATCATTAATGATTTTGCCTAAATTAAAGATGGCCACCAAGGTTTTCAGTCAATCAGGTCCCGATTCAAAGTATCTGGATGTATCGATGATATATACCAACCTTCATATAAAACAATTGAATGGTAACCGAGATATGTAGGCTATCATTATCGATTTCGCATGAATTAAAGATGGCCTCCAGGGTTCCCAGCTAATCAGAAAAGGCAAGCCTGTTTGGCAATTCGTTGAAAGTTGCTTGATGTATCGATGATGTATATCAAATTTTGTATTGAACAGTTGAATGGTTTCCGAGATGTGGATCATTATCCATTTTGCATAAAATTAAAGATGGCTGCTAAGGTTCCCACCCAATCAGGTCCCAATTCTATAGGCTTCTGGTCCTTGACTAGGTAAATAAGCATACCAAATTTGAAATTCATCAGCGGAACAGTTTTCCGGCTATCTCGCTCACGAACGGACGTACGGACAGACGGACGTACAAGATGATGACAATACCCCATGGCCAAAATTGGCCGAGGGGTAAAAACATGGGGCTGTGCCTGATAAATTTTAAGCCTTTTGGGGTTGCAACTCATTCATAGAAAGCTCCCTGTACATGAACAACTGCACTGACAACTGCATGCCATCATCGGTCAGTCTGAAGATCGGCAAGGTTGAATTCAGTTCAATTCAAGAAATTGATCATATGCACAGTGTGCACCCAAACATTAGGAACACAGTTGTAATTAATATAGTAATATACATGTGTGGACACAAATGATTCGTGCAGAAGCTTCAGGGTAAATCATATGATGTGCAATACAATTATTTGTTAGCAAAATTGAAGGAAATGTTGTCCTTCGTTTAAGATGACACGAAATTCAAAAATCAGGGATTCAGTACTGCGGGGATTTCCCGCCAGTTATTTCACATTATACTTCTGAAATAAAATATGGTTCATGCAAAAGCTTTAGGGTAAATCATATGATGTGGAATAGAATGATTTCATATAGCAAAATTGAAGGCCCATTTTGACTGGAACGGACAAGAAGAAGAGAAACTCAGTGGTGCCACCTTCAGGCAGATGTTGCTGAAATGCAATACGGACTGGCGTCCTGTTGCAAGGAATGCGTATTCCGAATTTCGGAATAATCCAACACAGCATTAGGAAATTATCGCTTCGAACAGATGTACATGGAAAAAAAATCTATTTTGACCCAGTGGCGCCACCTTCAGGCCGATGTTGCTGAAATGCAATACGGACTGGCCTCTTGTCGCAAGGAATGCGAATGCTGAATTTCGAAAGAATCCAACAAAGCGTTAGGAAGTTATCGCTTCGAACAGACATGCACGGACGTACACGAACATCCACGGACTCAAAGAAGCAAGAACCAGTGGCGCTACCTTCAGGCAGATGTTGCTGAAATGTAATACGGACTGGCGTCTTGTCACAAGGAATGCGTATTCTAATTTTGGAAGAATCCAACAAAACTTTAGGAAGTTATCACTTCGAACAGACATGCACGGACGTACACGGACATCCACGGATGCAAAGAAGCAAGAACTAGTGGCGCCACCTTCAGGCAGATGTTGCTGAAATGCAACACGGACTGGCCTCTTGTCGCAAGGAATGCGAATGCTGAATTTCGGAAGAATCCAACAAAGCGTTAGGAAGTTATCGCTTCGAACAGACATGCACGGACGTACACGAACATCCACGGACACAAAGAAGTAAGAACCAGTGGCGCCACCTTCAGGCAGATGTTGCTGAGATGTAATACCGACTGGCATCTTGTCGCAAGGTATGCATATTCCGAATTTCGGAAGAATCCAACAAAGCGTTAGGAAGTTATCACTTCGAACAGACGTACACGGACATTCACGGATACGAAGAAGCAAGAACTAGTGGCGCCACCTTCAAGCAGATGTTGCTGAAATGCAATACGGACTGGCCTCTTGTCGCAAGGAATGCGAATGCTGAATTTCGGAAGAATCCAACAAAGCGTTAGGAAGTTATCGCTTCGAACAGACATGCACGGACGTACACGAACATCCACGGACTCAAAGAAGCAAGAACCAGTGGCGCTACCTTCAGGCAGATGTTGTTGAAATGTAATACGGACTGGCGTCTTGTCACAAGGAATGCGTATTCTAATTTTGGAAGAATCCAACAAAACTTTAGGAAGTTATCACTTCGAACAGACATGCACGGACGTACACGGACATCCACGGATGCAAAGAAGCAAAAACTAGTGGCGCCACCTTCAGGCAGATGTTGCTGAAATGCAACACGGACTGGCCTCTTGTCGCAAGGAATGCGAATGATGAATTTCGGAAGAATCCAACAAAGCGTTAGGAAGTTATCGCTTCGAACAGACATGCACGGACGTACACGAACATCCACGGACACAAAGAAGTAAGAACCAGTGGCGCCACCTTCAGGCAGATGTTGCTGAGATGTAATACAGACTGGCATCTTGTCGCAAGGTATGCATATTCCGAATTTCGGAAGAATCCAACAAAGCGTTAGGAAGTTATCACTTCGAACAGACGTACACGGACATTCACGGATACGAAGAAGCAAGAACTAGTGGCGCCACCTTCAAGCAGATGTTGCTGAAATGCAATACGGACTGGTGTCTTGTCGCAAGGAATGCGTATGCCGAATTTCGGAAGAATCCAACTAAGCGTTAGAAAGTTATCGCTTCGAACAGACATGCACGGACGTACACGGACATCCACATACGCAAAGAAGCAAGAACTAGTGGCGCCACCTTCAGACAGATGTTGCTGAAATGCAATACGGACTGGCGTCTTGCCGCAAGGAATGCATATTCCGAATTTCGAAAGAATCCAACAAAGCGTTAGGAAGTTATCGCTTCGAACAGACATGGACGGACATCCACGGACACAAAGAAGCAAGAACCATTTTAAAGTCCCCGGCCGCGTTGCGGCGGGGGACAAAAATCAGAGACTTACATGTGCAGATGCAAGCTTCACATGTACAGATGTATGTCTCACTTGACGAGCATGATGGACCATGATTTTGATTCGTCCGATTGAATTCATTAATTGAGACAAGTAGTATATACAAGCTGCTGGATAAATTAAGAATATGCATTGTCGTGAATAAAAAAGCCCATGGAATGTTCTATCCCTTTCGCGTAGAAATGATGGTGCTTTAAATACAGTGGATAAATAAACAAATATATCACCTTACATTACTCTTTCATGGATGCTTCGGGGTATCGATATATGCTTTATCGGCATCATAGTGACGTCTCCCCGTCGCAGATATATTCTGTTTCTTGCTAGATGTGAGGTGTCAATCCATCTGTGGCTAACTGCATTAAGCAAATATAAAGACAAATGAGTTAAAAGTAAATGCCCCTGCTATTTCATTCTACACTCTTGATTGATTGATACACAGCATTCTCCTTAATAACAGTTTGGGCTTTGTCAACCATCAGCTCGCCATTAACCTTTTCACATAATCACATTACGTACACCTGGACCATCATATATTCTGAAAGCAATATTTCCGTCTGCACAAGATGAACTTATCTCTTCTCTTTTGGAAGGATGACATGTTTAATCGTCTGTTTTTTGTGTCGCCCTGATAGGTTTTAATAAATATTTTCTAACCGTTTATCTGTCACGGCTGTTGATGTCTTATTATGTCTGTCAACTCAGTCTCGCTATGTAATTTGCAGCCTCAGAAAAGCGTTTGCATTATAAGACAGACATTATTAGACATTTCTGATCATCATTGACTAGATTACCTTTAAACCCACAACAGTCGTGTCGATTTTCGAGCTTAAACATTTGTTGTATTTCGTAAATATTTGCTTGAAGCTGGTTCTTCTAGAGCTGAATACAGCAGAAACTGATATATTGTTTAGCTTAATTGTACGTTCAAACTTGATTGTCCAATATCCATTATACAATATTTAGTACTCAAGCCAACCAACAACTATTCATGGATGTAAAATTTATCGCCAAAACATACTGAAGCAATTTGTGCGGCGGACAGAATTAGACATCAACAGGCGTAAAAGACAAATGGTTAAGACATATTTATTAAAACCCACTCAGGGGACATAATAACAACCACAATCATCAAACAGATGATTAAATCCTTCCAAAAGAGAAAAGATCAGTTCATCGTCCATGTACAAGCGGGAAGATTGGTTTCTGAATATATGGTACTCCAGGTGTACTCAATGTGATTAAATCTTTACATCTACTGACTTAATTAGAAAGGGGGAGCTTGTGGTTGACAAGGCATAAACTGTTATAAAGGAGCATGTATATCTCAATCAATCAGTCTAGATTGAAATATCAGGGGCATTTCCTTTTTCCTCATTTGTTCCAATTAAGAGAGCCACAGATGAATTAAGATCTTTGTGTTTGCCCAAATCCAATTAGTCACTGATGGATTGATACCTTCCCTGAGCTTCTGAATGACCCTCGCAAGAAATGTATCGCATCTGCGAAATAGCTGTGTATGATCCAAGATCTTAATAGGAGGATATGATTATATTGACAAAGCATATGTCGATACCCAGTTGCATCCTTGAAAGAAAAGAGTATGGTGTCATATTTGCTTGTTCATTCCCTGTACCTAGAGCATCGTCATTTCTATATAAAAGGATATCAAGTTCAATCCCTCCAATACATATTCGACAAATTGTTCAGTCGCCCGAATACATTATTGGTGAAATAAAATTCCAGTTTTATTCGATTAAATCGGACGAATCTACGTCGCGGGAACAGTTCGGCATGGAAGACAACATAACGTTCTAACTCACTAAAAAATGGTATATAATCATTATTCAAATCCCTGCTCAAGTCTGTTAAATGCTATCAAAGGTACGTTTTGTGACATTGTTCCCAGTCCTTTCCTATAACTCAAATTTCCGTTAACGCCTTTGAATGAAGCATTTGCTGCCTATATCAATTCAACAACGCATGTTATTGTGTTTAATTGCAACAGAAACGTCTGGTATCTTTCTGCCACTATCACTAGTATCGCATATCAAAATGAGGATACCGCTTCAAAATCTACTCGGAAGGTTTCAAGAAGATGCCCATAACAATATCAAATATTACAGCAGACAGCTTGCGAAAAGAAATGTCCTGGGGATATTAAAAAAATCAGTCTGGGGACTTCTCGCCTTTATTAATTCATTCCACGTCATGACACACACTATTGACTAACCTATACCTGGAAACGTGATGAATAATTTTCTCGGTCTCCAAATCGCAGAATTCATGTCAATAATACGGCTTTAATGGATAGGCTCATCCTTCTCTTGTCAATGCCGAGCAGGTTTGCTAATTCGTATAATACATTAATATAATTGTATATTTATAGTTCGTGTATTATATTAAAATATCTATGTTTTTGCAGTGTTATGCACGAAATCGTCATTATTGATAGGAAAAGATGCCGTTATTTCCAGTACGTATCCTTTGAAGTTTATTTACTGATGCGCACTTAACGAGATTACAGGTTTAATGCGGTTGGTTCAAAGAAGCTTCACGAGATAACTTTGAAATTATGGTGACATTAATGTTTTTTCTGGAAGCTACTGTATTTCTGCGCATGAGTTTTCCACTCACGATATCAGCTTTGATTCTGTGTGAACGTTTCCCTTTAGATCAAACGTTTATGGTTTGCCCTCTAAATATCTTCGCTGTTAGCCTCAAAGATTACAGAATTGCTGAGACACATCCACCTATATTCATCGATTAGACGTGTGGGTGCCACGCACTATCAGCTAAGTATTTAGCTACATCTGTAGAAAGAAACGTCATGTTTAGCATTCAGCAGATGATATTTGAATCGATGCCCTACATACCAGAAAAAAAGTTCTGTTAGAACGTGTATTACTGTAGTCTACTAACTGGATTTTGGAATGGAAATAAAGCAACTACACGCCACCCTACAAATCATCACAGGCATCACTTTATGTTCTTATAACCTTTTATGAATATGCAGTCAAATTATTTCAAGTACTAAATCATGTTCGTTTCGATTCTACATCAGAACGTTCGCCATAACAAGGCTGGATTATTCAGCTTGATAATCAACTAGAAACATACCAGTGGGTGTGCAGTGTGCTGTGTTACAAAATACGCCCAACAGAAAGCAATGCTTTGCTCCCCGGGCAAGTTCAACCGTCTTCAGTAGCGGTGGAATATTAAAACAAACACTCGACGTCTAGCACATGAACTCTGTGCTTATGATGAGCGGAGATAAACGGAAACAGACAAATTAGATTACCTTGTAACGTTCACCAGCATTTCTTGCTTTAGTATTGATAATAATTAATGAGCAAAACGGCCAGGGTAGCCTATAGCTACTTCCTGTCAGACTATCCTTTAAGTAATTAGAACCTTTCCAGTTATTTCTATTCTTGCTTTCTCTTCACGACTATTGTAAAACGGGCCGATAATTTGAGCTGACAAATTGGAACGAATTCTTCCTCGAAATGACATGGTTGGTTGATTGGTTGGACAACCAGTTGAAATTATTTAGCAGTAGGCAATCGCCATGCGTCCACTCCTGTATAAGTCATTATACTGTCTGCAATTGTTAGGTTGAGATGTGTCTTCGTTTATAGAGAGGCTAAGATTACAACACATATAAAGGAAGTGGGAAGAGGTGCCGACATACTGATAGTCACATGACTGCACAGGATAGTCTTCTGGTTAACCTATTCTAAAGCACATACCAAGAATCTAAAGATTCGTGATATGTGTTGCCTCTCAGGTACGCTTTTATTGTACCTGTTCATGTGACAACTTGAACGACATGACCACACGGCCCCTAGCACCGGCATAAGCGGTATTAGATACATATCTAGAGAGCTATGATGGAAATGCTCTGGCAACTCGTATATTTGTAATTGGTGAGCTGTGTCGCTGTGACAACGATTTCTCACTAATAACATCTTATTAACATTTGTCAACACTATAAAGCAACAGCCTATATATTCCAATGATCACCTATTTTCAGACCTATATTAGGTCTCTTACGAACCTGAGAATTTTACCCTTAGAAAGATTGCGTCACCTCTCCCCCTATACAGTCAAGGGCCATCATTTCTAGGACCATGGGGTCATCTCATTTTGTAGTATAGACGACTAAATGTCGACGTTACAAATACAGTCCATTCCTTTGTCATCCACCAAGCTATACTATCTTCTTGCGCTGAATAATATTCATGTAGGTAAAGTCGCAAATGATATACGATCATGTATACAAATGAAGAAACAAAGCTCTTTCTCTCACGTGAATACGTACGAAAACACAGATATTACAATTTTGACATTATTATAAACTGCATCTTCCTGAACAGTAATCTCCTGGGATGGGCTGAATATAGTGTATGCATATCTCACCTAGTAACATTTGCAAATGCAAATGATTTCAATCAATGCCATAAAAAAGTGCCCAAGGTCCTTCATTTAAACTTCGCAAATGTATGTGTATCACATTGATTCAAAGTATATGAACTAGTGTGGAAAATGTTTGGCGTCAATTTCCGGAACGTAAGCAGACACAAGCGGCTGTTTGAACGTCATGTGTATTACATCTCCATGGTGCTAAAATGAAAACTGACAAAAAGAGGTGATTGAGAGGATCTACTCAAGAAAACCACTTAGAAATTGAAATAGGCACTACGAATTAGACGGTCATCATAACACCATAAAGTCATCTCTTCATAGCTGAAAAGTGTTGACCGTTCTTCTCTTACAGGAAACTAGATTTTGTGTATATACTTTTTACCTCCGTCGATCAGACGGAGGTCTAGGAACGCAACGTGAAATCTCCCGCCAAATAATTGTCATATGGGGAACCCACGACTCATAATATTTCCAATAGGGATCGTCATGGTTCCCGACGAAATCTTGCACTTTTTCTTTGGACACAATTGAAATAATGGGGTTCCCCATTGCAATGCATTGCAGTGGGCCTTGCTTCTGTAGTCGGGTTCCACCTCAATCTCGAAACCAGATCTATCCGGTCCTGTCCTGCATCCACCGAGAGATTGAACATGGCGGCCCTCCAGCTTGGAGAGACGGACAATGCGATTTTTCGCTTCTTCTCTCCCCCGATAGACTCCATTCCAAATTGAAACTTTTTGAAACCTTTTGGAACCATTTGAAACGAATTGAAACTCACAGCGAGGCTGAACCCAAATCGCTGAACCTCAAACGACGTTGCCAAATCAGGTCAGATTTCCCATCAATTTTCTCTCCCCCCCCCCCTTTGGCTAAACTACACCCGTTCTCTCCCTCTTTTCCCCATCAAACGAAAGCTTGTGAAAATCTAGGAGGAGATTCCCTTTCCACCAGCAAACACGTTATTAGGCTCTATTTCCCGAAATAAAATTTACGGTGGGGAAGGTCACCAAGGTCGCGCAAACCAAGACATGTTGTTGTTTTCCATTTCCGGGTTTGTATTTTGAGTCATTTCTTGTTTCCAAGAGTGTTTCATTACTCCAGATCTATGCGAACATGTTCTATGACATATGTTCTAACGCAGGTCAGTCTCGTTCCATCGAACTATAGCCAATTAGTCGTTAAATCAATAACCGAACAAAGGGGGCGTGGTCCATATACTTGTAATGTTGTGTAAAACTGTAAAATGCATGTTTTATTTTTCGTTTATTTTTTATTTTTTTGCATGTTTGGGCGCGGAAAAGTATCCGTAATCTTCCACTGATATATAACGTAGATGGCAAACCTGTCTCATAGTCTGTGAAACCCAAATTGTATGAAAATTCAACGCAAACAACATGTGCTATTTTTCTTTGTTTTTATTCAAAATTCATGTTTACTTTTGGGTCAAATTTATATTTCCATGCTTGACTGAGACTGGAAATGCATTGAAACTTCCACCAGCATGTCCCGTAGCCCATAAGACTTTTACGTGGTCTGCCAAATCAAAATTGTGCGATTTATCAACGCGCAGCACATGTACCAAATTCATGTATTTATTATGTAAAATGCAGGTTTGCTTTTTTCTGCAAATTCATATTTCCCTGCCTGTTTCAGATTAAAAAACCATTAGCAAAGTTTTGATAACATGTGGCGTAGATGATAAACCTGTCACGTAGTCCTTGAAATCCAAATTGTGCAAAAATTCAACGCAAACAACATGTACAATATTGTAGCATTTTTGTGTAATAGTCATGTTGATTTTTGGGTCAAATTCATATTTCCTTCCTTGCTTGGGACTGGGAATGCATTGGAAAACTTCCGCCAACATGTCCCGTAGTCCATAAGACTTTCACGTAGTCTGCCAAATCACAATTGTGCGATTTATCAACGCGCAGCACACGTACCAAATTTATGTCTTTGTTATGTAAAATGCAGGTTTGCTTTTTTCTGCGAATTCATATTTTCCTGCCTGTTTCGGACTGGAAAACAATCAATAAAGTTCCGCCAACATGTGTCGTACATGATAAACCTGTCACGTAGTCCGTGAAATCCAAATTGTGCGAAACTTCAACACAAACAACATGTACTATATTGTAGTATTTTTGTGTAATAGTCCAGTTGATTTTTGGGTCAAATTCATATTTCCCTGCCTGTTTCGG